>JAIOTZ010001680.1:0-30146 GCA_023374045.1 Limonium bicolor | reverse complement strand
CTCATGAAAACCCATCAGTGCGAAGGCAAGGCCAGTACGAGGAAGTACAATTCATAGGAAACCGTCCCGGTAATTCCTACAACAACAACTTCAACAATAACTATCCATGGAGAAATCACCCGAATTTTCATGGAAAAATAATGATCAGAACCAAGGAGGGCAGAACAACAACTCCATACCTATCAGGGAACCGACCCCAACCAAACTCTAATATGGTTACAAGCACTAGGTGCCCTCCAGGTTTCCAACAACAACAACTACAACAACAACCATCATCATCCTCTTCTGATCCAAATGCAGAACTCAAGAGATGATGATGAAGGTTACATTTCCATGACTCAGAACCAGCTTCTGCGCAAGAAGCCTTCACCAGAAAATCGAAGGTTAAAATCAATCAACTTGCGGAAAATCTGCTCGAGACCGCCAGGGGCTCTTCCCAGCCAAAATGAACAAATCCAAGAAGAGCAAGCCAAGTGCATCTATGTGCAGGAGCACGATAAAGAAAAGACGGAGGTGGCTAAAACAGCTAAAGTTCCAGAACTACACCCTTCCTCCAAGAGTGGGTTGTAGCATTGAGACTTCCAAAAGGAATGTAGCTGAACTTGAAAGCCACCGCCAAAGCCTATGAAAATCGCATTCAATCTGAGAATACCTACCTCGAGCACTTGGTGGCTCTGGTATGAAAAACGAAAAGCTCGACTTCGAAGAGAGAAGAAGAAGAGGTTAAGGCGATAACCTTGAGAAGCGGAGAAAACCGATGAAATTCACATCCGCCAACATTAGAAGAATCCAAAGAGGATAGTGAAGAAAAAGTTGAGGTTCCAACAGAAAAGACACTCCAAGCGTCCTCACTATTCCATCAATTCAGAACCTTCTTCACAAGAAACTGCCTTATACCATTTCCCCACCGACTCCAGAAGCAGACATTGGATAATGAATATGGTAAGTTTCTTAGCAATGCTACGCAGTCTAACGTCAACATAAGTTCGTAGACCTCATTGCCAAAATGCCAAACTATGCCAAATTCCTCAAA
Organism: Limonium bicolor; assembly: GCA_023374045.1. Taxonomy (NCBI): domain Eukaryota; kingdom Viridiplantae; phylum Streptophyta; class Magnoliopsida; order Caryophyllales; family Plumbaginaceae; genus Limonium; species Limonium bicolor. The sequence goes on along the minus strand of JAIOTZ010001680.1, from coordinate 29,113 downwards.
CACCTCATATCCACAAAATAAATTGGCCGAAGTCGGTACGGTACCTCTAATGTAGCTTGCTCAGCTATTCTGCAAAAACCATACCGTCAAAATGCAATGATCCGGCAGCTTCACCATTCCAGTCACAATTGGTAGCACTCATTTCCATACTCCTATGCGATCTGGGTGCTTCCATTAATTTGATGCCTCTCTCCACTTTCAAAAAGTTGGGAATTGGAGAGATGAAAAAGACCAAGATGACCCTGCAACTGGCAGATGGTTCGGTAACAATACCCAAGCGGAGTGGTGGAGGATGTTAATCATTAAAGTGAGCACTTATACTTCCCATGCGATTTTGTCATTCTTGAATCGAAGAGAACTCCACTACACCTCTCATTCTTGGACGACCATTTCTTGCCACAGCCGATGTGCACATTTGGGTAGCCCAGGGGAAAATCACCCTTCAAGCATACAACGAAAAACTGGAGTTTGCATCAGGACGATCTCCAGATAACAAATCTAAGGATCTCAAATTTGTGAGGGATGCTCAATCACCATCTCCCCACTTCTGTTTATCACCCTCCAGATGGAAGTCTATCACAGAGATACCTCCACCAATCCCGGATGAAGAGCGGGATAAGAAAAGAAAACATGCATCCCGGTGGAAATTCAAAAATACCATCGAGTCATGCTTTGGATCTACTCCTCATAACCATCCCCCAGGATCGACCTAACGACAAAGCGTCTAGCCAAAGACGTTAAAGAAGGGCAGCTTTCCGGGAGGCAACCCGGACGAACTTATCTTTTAAGCTTTATGCTGTTTTAATTTTCAGGTTCCCTTTGAATTTTATTTTGCTAACTATTAACCCCGTTTCTAGTATGGTTGCTTCTAGTGTTTATGCAGGTGCAATTTCATGTCTACACCGCAACCAAGCTACGCTACTGAGGCTAAAGCTCAAGTGTGGGGGAAGTCCAATACACGCCAGCAAAAATAAATATCAGGGGAGTACTAGTTTCTTTAAATTATGCTTTTATTTAAATAAAATATGCAGAGGAGAATTTATATGCTTAAAATATTCGTGAGCTTCGTGTTCTGTCTATTTATCTACTCACCGAAAAGGTCTTCTGAAACCTTCCCTTGTTTTTTCTGATGAACAATGAGGACATTGTTCAATTTAAGTGTGGGGGAGTGTGCCCTTTTCGGTGACATTTTAGCTAAAATGCTTAATCTCTCTGCTTATCTTGCGTTTGTTCAAATTCAATATCGTGGACCCTTTTTATGTGGGTTGTTCTCTTTAGGAATAAATATTGTTATGAATTGTGGGATAATGGTACAAAATATTAAAATTTTGATTACTTTTTGAGGAGCATTTTTATGCGGTGTGACCAAATGATCTGAAATGGATGGATTTTTATTACTCAGGGGTTCTTTCTGTCTTCTTTCTTAGGGATTGCTAAGGGGTGCTTCTCTGTCAAAAAAAAAAAAAGGAAAAATAAAGAAAAATAAGGTACTTGCGAGACACCATTGGTAACAACAAAAGAGAGTTGAGGTGTTCTTAAATACAAAGGTGTATGCCTATATTCTTCTCATCTCTTATGCAAAAGTGAAACAAATGCTTAATTCTATTTTTCCTTTTGTTATCTCCTCAATGCCCATTCTTGAGAGAAGTTGGCCATGGTAAAAGTTCTCAAAAGCACCTTAACTAAGAAGCATTGAAAGTACCTTAGATCATACCCCGAAACTCTAATTTTTATTTTTGCCCTGAGTACACCTATGCCACCAGTAGGTGATGGATCACACTCCTCTATAAGTTTGAGATCATGTACTATTGACTTCTTTATCCTACCCTTCATAATAGTATTGTTAATATTGAGCATTCCCTACTTGTTTGGGTACATGGTTTTGCTTGAGGACAAGCAAAAGGTAAGTGTGGGGGTGGGGGTGATAAGTGTCTAAATGAGCATGTTTTATAGGTGTATTTCATATATTATATCAGCACTTTCTGCCTCATTTCTCACTTATCTTATGGTTTTCCTCTAGTTTATGTTTTATTGATTATCTCACAAATTTATTGGTTTAACATGAGGAAACACCAAGCTAGGAGCAAAGTAGACGAAGAGACGAACACATAGACGCAAAACGGCTCAGAAAACGGACTTATAACGAAGAATGTAGACCCAGTTGAAGATTGTTATAGAGATTATTGTATAATATATATATATAGCATTAACGGACAGAGGCAACCGCCCCGTTATTGGGCGGTCTACTCTAATGCAACCGCCTGTTTGGCAAGCGGTCAAGACACAGAGGCTACCGCCTCATTTTCTGGGCGGTTAAGACACAGGAAACCGCCTCTTTTACAGGCGGACAAGAGTAAGGAGACCGCCTCTTTTACAGGCGGACAAGAGTAGGAGACCGCCTCTTTTACAGGCGGACATAAGAGAAGACGCCTCTTTTGCAGGCGGTCATGAATTAAATCAATCACCGCGACTAGTTTTCTTCGCCTGTCTCACCGTCTTCAACTTGAATCGATTTATCTATCTACTCCGCACCGCCTACCATTAATCACTCACGCGTGCAGCTCTCTGTCCCCTCTGCAATCAATGAAGCCTTTCTTCATCTGCAAATCAGTACGGAGCCAAACCTCTATATAAACTCACCACCTTAACTGTAAAAACACCACACACGACGGGAGTCTGAAGAATCGCTCATCACAATCACCCATTCTCTTCCACTTATATTTACTCCCGTATCACCACATCATTCCACACTCACGCAGTAACAACAAAGAAATAGAAGAGCAGCAGTGAGAGGAGAACAGACCAGTTCTTCCTCTGAATTAATGTCAAAATCTATGTGTAATCTTCTTATCTTCGTTAATGTCTGAGTAATTTTATTTTGTATCCTAGGATGGGGGTTTGATTTCTAATATTACGTAATTAATTTTATAACCTATTTCTCTTATTTAACTTGTTTTAATTCCTTTCAGCTAATATTGCTAAATGTTTTGCGCGACAAACGACTACATTTATTTGGTAACTATCAACACATGATTTGAGATAGTCTAGGTACCACAAAGGAATATCTTAGTATTACACTCCGGACTGAGGCAGGAAAATACTAAGGCTTTTATTAGAGTTAAACTGACAATTATTAACTCTAATAGGCAATAAATAATTGAAACATGGTTATAAATATGTTTAAGTAATTAGGAAATTCCCCCGCTATCCAGGATACATTTTTTCCATCCACTTCACTTAATTCACCTGTTTTACTGTTTTTATTATTTCGATTAATCAAACAACAAATCAAGCTTGCCTCCGGCTAAACCCCCTTTTTACAGTTTTCAAGTAACTACCAAGACTAGGATAAATTGAACAATCTCCCTGTGGATACGACTTGTTTTACTAACTACGACCGGGATTGTTTGCAGCCCGACGTTTATAATTTGAGTTTTTAATATCTTTTCTTTTAATTTTACACCTGTTTAACCACTCAGAAATAACACTCTGCAAGGGCATAAGTCCGCGTGGAGCCCATCGGAGCGGGTGTAGTGCACACTTGCACTCCCCTCTATGCTTTCTGGGAAAGACGGACGATTTAGTAGGTATTTGAGGGCTGCCATAATAAGGGGTTTTCACCCTCCACAGAATGGCATTTTCTAGGATCTAGACTTCTTAGTCAGACCATATTTAGACAGACCCCCCTCATACCGAAAAATCACCCTCCACAGAATGGCGACTCTGCTGGGGAAAACTTGAGTAAGTTTTTCTCAAACTCAAGGAAGACTGAACTCCATCCAAAATTGTCAGGATTTCCCCACTTCTTTCAAAACCTTCAAGAGATCATCTCGAAATCCATTAGGATTACTCTACTCCACACTCAGAGTGTGATTGGTGAGGATAGTTAGGATGAGAGTGTGTAGCTTATACTTGACTTTGCTTGCCATCTGCGCTTTGCTTGCTACATAATTGCGTGATTATGCTAGACTAACTTGCAGGAACTTCAGGTAGGTGGGCCCATTAGGGGTCTAACTTCTTCCCTCTCTTTGCCTGCGCATTTATTTACCGCTTTTTGGTTGTGATATTGAACTATTAGGAATAGCTGAGGTGGGTGCATAGGGTAGCTTAGGACATGCATTCCTCTGTGTCACCCTTGATATTTGCGGTCGGGATAAATATTGGTCCACAATTGATTCCCCATGAGCAGATGCCCTTCGTAGTAAGGACTATGCACACGAGGCGGTATGATCGTAGTATCTATGCCTTGAAAACTCATGATCCTTCAACGCTTACCTTTTCGAGTCAAAGCCAGCATATAGTGAACTCTGAGCCTTCAGTGTCCAGCTACCTAGTCCCGTGTCTAGGATGGGTTTATGGGTAGTCACCCCCTTGTATGCCGTCTGTCTGACCACCCTTTGCCTTACCCTGAAGATTGTATGGGCTCAGTTCTCCAAGTGTCCACTGCACCACGGGTGTCTCTAAAGCCTGATGTCACGCTACACGTCCATAGAGGATCCCGTATTTACCGGATACCCATACATGGCACAACGTAGTCAGTGAATAATTTGGACTTTAGACACACCTGACCGTGCAGACGACGGAGACCCGACCCCATGCAGTACTTCCCAAGTTTTCTGGAAGTGAGCATGTTTGATAATCACCGGCCGTGGCTCATGTGACTGTATCACTTCGGGTATCCTGACCTTTCGAACTGAATACCCCAAACCTAGTTATGTTGTTTAAACACCTAAATAGGGTGTAACAAGACTAAAAAGAGTCTTAGAAACCTTACTAAACAAATTTAAACAAAAGGAAACACAAATGTGCTTTAAAGTCAATAAGAGCTAAAATGTGCTTAAGCTTGGGATAAACTTGAGTAAGGCCTAATGAGCTTACCAAGACTTCATTTATATACTAATGAACTTATTAAACCAATTACCAAAGAAAACCAAGCTTGAAAACAAGTTAAAACACAAAATGTGCTTTAAGAAGTCTTAAAGCACGTTTTTGAAAAATTGTCTTGTAAATGAGTTTTGAATGGCTAAATGTCCATCATTACTCTTAAATATATATGTGTACTATATAGTATCACATTTGGGTGGCTATATTAGTGGGAAATCAAAAATTTCACTTCTATGTGCCTTGTATAGGTGAATAGTACTTTTTATAAGCTAATTTGTAACATATGTTGTATTAAGTAATTAAATTGACAAACAAAGACTAACCCTCATATAACTTAGGGGGCCGGTTTTATAAGTGTGGTGACTCACCACTCTCTATTAATGTATAAGTAAGATAATAAGTAAATAACTACTTTTTACTTTTAACATAAATATCTTTAAAAGCAAATTCTATCTTCATTCTCTCATTTCCTTTCCATTCCCACGGTTTCCCACTCATCTTCTCCCTTCTTCTTGTTCTCTCTCACGTAAACCACCACCATGGAACACAACTTTGACCACTTGTTAAACCTAGCTCACTTGTCCAAATCAAAAACAAATACCACCAATCTCTTCCTCTCATCAAGCTCTTCATTCCTATCTTCTCAAAACTCCAAGAGCTCCATTTCGGTGCCAAGGTGTTCCACCATTGAAGGAGCTTGAGCTTATATTTTGACATATTATTACTCTCCTTTGCTTCTAGGTAAGGAATCTCAAACAAAAATCAAGTTTCCTCCTTGTTTTTGTCATGTCCGAAAATACACATTGATATAGCTCATTGTGTGACTTTGTTCTAGCTTCATTTCAACTCTTCATGGACTAGGTGGAGTCCTCTCTTGTTGTATATCCAAACTCTCTTCAAAGAACAAGGTAAAACAACTACATTAATGTTTTTGAAACAATGTCAAATTAGGGTTTACAATGAGATGAAGCCTATAGCTTAAATACTCATTATAAAGTTTGTATATTGTTTAGAACTTGTCAAGGAATCAAGTACTCTATTGGTTTCTAAAGGAAACAAGAAAGAAGTGATTTTGCAAAAGAGGTAAATCTACTAACCTAATGCTATTTTAATGCCTTAGGAGAAATGAGCTTATAATGCTTATTAAAACTATCTAAAGAGCCAATGGGGAATGACTTAGTGAAGTGTTCTTAAGAGACTAGTAAAGGGCATATGTGTATGTTGAGTGTATTTGCAGGTTAAAGGCATATATTGTGGAAATTCAGTGTTTATGATTTAAGCACTTTAAGGGCCTAAGAGCCATGCATTTTAAGGGCCTAAGTGCCATGCAATTTAAGTTATGCACTATATTGTGATGTAGTGTGAATGTGGTGAAATTGTGTATGAGAGTGTTCTTGGTGATTTTGGATGTTCTTGTGTGTTTAAAGGAGAAGGTAAAGTGTTTAGGCATGGTAATGTTCTAGGGGAACCCATGTCAAAATCTAGGTAGGAAGTAAGAAGTTCTAAGTGGTTACATAAGTTTGGTGAGTTAGAAAGTGTAGGAAATGAATAAGGAGTTCAAGATGTTTTAAAGGAATATGATGAACTAGGAAGTACTCTAGAGTGTAATAGGGACTTAGGCATGGTCTTGAGATTTTAGTATGTACCAAAGTCATTTTGGACTTAGGTAAAGACTTAGGCAAACTTTGGTAAACTAAGGAGAATGTAGGAACTTGAGAAAGGATTTGAAGTAATGATATAAGGAGATAGTTGTGAGATGATGCTTGGGAGATGATGTTAAACAAGGAGAAAGCATTTTGGGATAGTAGTTACCATAGGTGAGAAACACCATCTAGGAACCTAGTATAAAATAACATAAGTGTTAAGGAATTTTTACAAGGAAATAAGTAAATGTTTTAAGGAATTAGAAAATGAGTTTCATGGATGTTGTATGTGGATGTAAGGTTACCAAATGTTGCTAGGAAGCATTAAGAGGCCTTAGGAGAAGTTTGGTGAAGAATTGGCAAGTTTAGGTAAGTTTAGTAGGCGACCGACCCAGGGGCCGACCCAGTTTGTGGGTCGGTCGAGCCTCTGTAAAATGTTAGGAAAATGTTCGGTGACGGTCCGACCCAAAAGGGTGGGTCGGACATGGGTCGGTCGAGCCTCTGTAAAATGTTGGGAAAATGTTCGCACATGGACCGACCCAGAATGGTGGGTCGGACATGGGTCGGTCAAGGTAAAGTTTTTCAGACCCGAAGACCACTGGGAGGGTCCGACCCAGTTGTGGGTCGGACGGTGGGTCGGTCGGACCAAAACATGTAAAAAAAAAAAACAGAAATGAATGTGACTTATGTAGTTAACCCTAGAGTGTATAATGAAGGTAACCTAGGGTAAGATAGGCATTAAAACATGTCATACAATCATGTTAAATACTTAGTAAGTTTGAAGTTAAATAAATAATTAACCGACATTACTAATGTGTTTAGGATTCTCTCAAGGTGGAAATCCGTCGAGGCAAGGACCAAGGTATGGTTTTCTTGCAGTCTGTTGCCTACCGGTTTACACCGGCTTGTGTGTTGTTTGTTTTCTGTGTGTTTATGACTTTGTAAGATTAAACCATGTAAAGAGTTTACAGTTGTTAAATATTATTATGTTGTTAATTATGACTCTCTCTTCCCATGTGAGTGTCTAACAAGACTTGACCTATTATTGTGAATTGTTGTTGTGCTCAATGTTGAACTACTAACATGGGCTAACGGGGGAAGTGAGGAGTCCGGTCTGTTCCGGCCACGCGTGTGAGTATGGGAGTCGATGTCATAACCGGTTCGATTCTCTCTGTATGTTATGGTTAAGTTTCCAATTTGGTTTCTAACCTTCCCTTTAGCTTAACCAAGGCTATTTTACTGACTCACGTCGGGCCACAGGGGCATACTATATGTTTTGTTTCGGTGTGCTTGGATCACTATATCCGGGGCACCTTGTGTTAAGTTAACCGTTCAATCTAACCGGACGGTAACGAGTTATGTAACGAGCTAAGTATGAGCGTGGCAACATTCTCGAAGCTCTCAATGGGGACTAACTGTGTTGGTTCTCTTCCTAAAAGGATTTGTATGTTTGTGATGTGTGTTATGATGTGTACAATACCCTTGTTATGTTACATATGTATGTGTTGTGTGTTTAAAAATAAATATCATGTCATCCTGACAATTGGTTGCGCGTATCCCGGTAGTCGATGGGCTGCGCGTTAGCCATACCAGCAAAGGTGCTGACCCCCTCGGGGGCTCCATATTTTTATTGCAGGATGAGGATCGAAGAGGCAGAGTGGCTCTAGGTCCTAGAGAGTAGTTTACTTTTGAAGTATTTTGGATGTTAGCCCGGGTTGCGCCTGTGCACCCGTGGCGTATATTACTTGTTGGTGACGGTTTACAGTGAATTAAACAGTGAAGGATTTGTGTAAATACTCGGTATTATATTGTTATATATATGGTTGTTAGTTCTATGCTCGGGAGTCTGATCATCAGACCGGTACGATTGTATTTATTCAGCCTTGTTAGCCACGTGGGTGGTTGACGGCATTGTAGCACCAATCGTTTAGTTACCGTTTAGTTGTTTATTTTTCCGCTGCGATTCCAAGTATAGTTATGTGCGTAGTAGGGGTGTTACAAAAAGTGGTATCAGAGCGAAGTATCGCTCTGATGACTAGAATACCGAGCTTAGGGATATACCGAGTTAGGAAACCTAACTACAGTTACCTAAGTGAACAGATTTGGAAAGGTTAACCACTAACTAAGTGTGGAGATACCTTATTATCGGGAAGCGTTACAATCGTTGGACCGATAAGTGTGCAAGCATAATGCTAATGAGATGTTCGTATAAATTCAGATGGCAGGTAGACCACGAGGAAGAGGCCGCGGGCGCGGTATTGGAGGTATGGGTGACCAGGGTGAGGATACTACGGCACAGACCATGGCTGAGGCAGTTGCAGCCGCCGTAGCTCAGCTGGTACCCGACCTAGTTGCTGCTATACAGCAAGGGCGACAGCCTGGAGTTCAGCCACCACCACCACCGCCACGAGAGACCAATTGGGTCAAGGCGTTGGCTGATCTGAGGCCGCCTTCATTCAGTGGGGAGACCGATCCCCGTAAGCTCGAGGCATACATCTCCGAGATGGAGACCGCCTTCGAAACCCTAGCACCACCTGAGCAGTCAAGGTACGACTTGCTGCTTACTACCTGAAGGCTCGGCACAAAACTGGTGGAAGCTTGTGCGCGAGGGTAGAGTTGCTGATCCGACATTCCAGTGGAGGGAGTACACGGCTCTTCTGCGAGCCAAATACTACCCTATACATGTGCAAGAGGCCAAGCGCCTGGAGTTGGACAACCTGAGGCAAGGGGATAAGATGACGGTAGATGAGTACTACTCAGCCTTCATCGGACTAATCCACCTGCTACCGGATCTGGGTTACTCAGACCGGATCCTTGTGAACCGTTTCTACAACGGACTGAACTACCGCCTACGCTACGGCATGGGGCCTACTGGATATACCACCTTGCAGGTAAAGGGATTACAGTGTAATGTGAATAAGTGTGTACAATGTGATAATGTGATGTGAATTTGTCTAGCGGGGCATAACTGACACCCTAAATATAGGAGTGCTATCATGCCGCTGCTATTGTGGAGATCACCGTCCGTCTGAGGGACGAGGAGAGTGCGCTCAAGCGCAAGGCTCAGAACGAGGGCCAAGGCACGCAAGGGCAGTGGGGAGGGAAGAAGAAGAAATCATACCCCCAGTCCCAGAAAGGACAGCAACAGGGTGGCAAGGGCCAGGCCCAGACCACCACTGCTGATGAGCCTCTGCAGCTCACCTATGCGTATGCGGCCAAGCCCCTACGTTCTTACCCACCTAAGGGTAATTGTCTAAACCTGTGTGATAAGTTAGAGTGTATGTTAATAAGTTGTGAAACAAGTATTAATGGTGTATTGTGATAGCAGCTAGCACGGGCTCTGGACCGGAGCGCCACTACTACTGCAAGTGGTGCAACGGCGACCACCCCGGCAAGGACTGCAAGGGTAATGATGTTCAGTGCCGGTACTGTAAGAAGATGGGTCACCGCGACCATGAGTGCTGGCAGAACCCGAACGGTAGGAACTTCAGGCCCAAGGGGCAATGGAAGGGTAAGGCCACTGCGACCACCGATGGCCAGAAGACGGCGAACCAGCCACCCCCAGATCAGAGGTACACGGAGTCCCAGAAGGGGAAGGGGTCGGGGTCCAACAAGGCCACCCTGAATGTGGTGGACCGGTCTGAGGCGCCAGGGCCCTCTTCTAGACCAGGTACCGCCTAAGTTGTTGAATGTAATAAGTGTCTGCATACCGCATTTCATGCATGTGTGTGAGTAAGTTTAAAAAACGACCATGTGAGTGAATAAATAAAGTATAGTGTGAGATTTACCTAACTAGAGTACTCTAAACTTAAAGGAACTTTCAATATATGTTATCCAATCCCACCCACACCAAACCCTGAAGAAACCACCATCAACATCACCGACTTCCCATTGGAGCAATGTCAGGTCATCCAGCCAGGTATGATACTTCTAAATGGATACCTGACACCGGAGGCACAAATCCATATCATCAGACGATGCGACGAGCTTGGAGCAAAACCAGGAGGGTTTTACACACCCGAATACCCGAGCGGAGCAAGGATGCAATTGAAGATGATGTGCATGGGTAAGGACTGGAACCCTTATACCAAGTCATATCAAGAAGTTCGAGCTGAAGATGGAGCAACAGTAGCAAGCATACCAGAGGAGTTCCACGCGGTCGTTAACCACGCCGTGGGAATTGCTCAGCAAGTTGAAACGGAATCAATTCCGGGTGTAAAAGCGGATCTATGCATTGTAAACTTCTACCAGAAAGGTGGACGGTTGGGTATGCACCAAGACAGGGACGAGTCACCCGAGTCTCTAAGTAAGGGAGTACCCGTGGTGTCTTGGTCCATTGGTGATACCGCAGTATTTGTGTATGGCGAGCAGAAGCGTGCTGACCTCGCAAAGAAGCTATTGCTAAAATCGGGAGATGTATTAATCATGGGTGGGCAATCAAGGATGCTATACCATGGCATCAGAAAGATCAAACTGAATACCGCACCGTCGGCGGTGATCAATGCCACACACATGAAACCCGGACGTCTGAATTTGACTTTCAGACAGTTTTAAGCCTTGTATAATTATGTGACAAACCAGTATGTATTAAGGATGTTGTAAGTGTGAATCATGGCGACAGTATAAGCCAATAAATGTTGTAAAAAGGAGTGTGTTAATGAATAAAGTGGAGTTGTTTGAAGCATATAAACCGTGTTGTTACCCAATACTTATTAGTTTGCCAATGAATTAGGCTGTGCACTCGGAACGGGAGGTATACTGAGTGTCTGCAATAAGGCAGAAGCCGGCAAGAGCGGCACAATCCTCACCGGTACCTTTCCAGTGAATGGCGTGGATGCATCGATCTTGTTCGACTCTGGAGCCTCACATACATTCATTTCGCTATCATTTGCGAAGAGGCTGGGGTTAGATGGTGAAGAGATGCCAGACTTCGTGGTTACTCTCCCGTCGAAAGAGCAGATCAGATGTACCCGCTACTACCGAGATGCTGTTGTTCGAATCATGGGAGGAGTTTCCGATCGACTTGATAGAGTTCGACGGACTAGGCTTTGATGTAATTGTCGGGATGAACTGGTTGGAGCGGCACAAGGGCAGAATCCTGTGTGCCGAGCATCGACTGCTTCTTCGGAGTCCATCTGGGGTTACCATATCTTACCGCCAGAGGCCCAGGGAGCCTTCGACTCAGATCATCACCGCCATGGCTATGTATCGTGAGTTACGACGAGGGAGTGATGTATACCTCTGCTATGTCCAGGACAGAGAGAGACCCTGAGTTTAGCCCAGATGTGCCGGTAGTGTCGGAGTTTCCTGATGTATTTCCTAAGGAACTGCCGGGCATGCCGCCAGCACGAGAGGTTGAGTTCGAGATTGATTTAGTTCCGGGCACCGGACCCATTGCGAAAGCACCTTACCGTATGGCTCCAGCAGAAATGACAGAGCTCAAAGAGCAGCTGAGAGACCTACTCGACAAGGGCTTTATCCGCCCTAGTGTGTCACCATGGGGAGCGCCGGTCCTCTTCGTGAAGAAGAAGGACGGTAGCCTCCGCCTATGTATTGATTATCGGGAGCTGAATGCTGTGACGGTGAAGAACCGTTACCCCTTACCACGCATCGACGATCTATTTGATCAGCTTAGGGGAGCATCAGTATTCTCCAAGATAGACCTACGTTCCGGATATCACCAGATTGCCATCCGTGACAGTGACATCGAAAAGACAGCTTTCAGAACTAGGTATGGGCACTATGAGTTCACCGTTATGCCGTTTGGCTTATCAAATGCACCAGCAAAGTTCATGGACTTAATGAACCGTTTGTTCCAAGATCAGTTGGACAAATCAGTGGTAGTCTTCATCGATGACATTCTTGTGTATTCTAAATCGAAAGGTGAGCACGAAAGCCACCTAAGAGATGTGTTACAAACTTTGAGGAGAAATCAGTTGTATGCTAAATTTTCTAAGTGTGAATTTTGGTTAAACCAAGTATCATTCCTTGGACATGTGATATCTGAGGCCGGGATCGCTGTTGATCCGGCAAAGATAGATGCAGTGCGCACCTGGCCTAGGCCGAAGACAGTTACCGATATCAGGAGCTTCCTCGGTCTGGCAGGTTACTATAGGAGATTTGTGAAGGACTTCTCCAGTGTCTCGAAGCCGATGACTTCCTTGATGAAGAAGGATGCACCATTCGAGTGGACAGTCGACTGTGAGAGGGCTTTCGCGAGTCTCAAGGATGCTCTGACATCTGCACCGGTTCTGACACTACCAGACGGTCCAGATGGTTTCGAGGTCTATTGCGACGCATCAGGCAGGGGTATGGGTTGTGTGTTGATGCAACACGGGAAGGTCGTGGCTTACGCCTCCCGACAGCTGAAGAAGCATGAGGAGAACTACCCTACCCACGACTTAGAGTTGGGGGCCATTGTCTTCGCACTGAAGATATGGCGACATCATTTGTATGGGGTAAGTGTGACGATTTATTCTGACCACAAGAGTTTAAAGTACTTGTTCACTCAGAAGGAGTTGAACATGAGGCAAAGAAGGTGGGTTGAATTCCTGAATGATTACGACATCAATTTACAGTACAAAGAGGGTAAGGCAAATGTGGTAGCTGACGCATTGAGTCGCCGAGCACACTCTCTCCATTCGCTAGTCTCTCATACTGGCTTGGTTGAAGAGGTGCGGAGTGCTCAGATGACGGATCAGTATATGATGGAGATCAGACAGAAGCTTACTGATGGCACATTCGAGGGTCAGAAGTATGACTTCAGACTCCACGATGATGACCTGATTAGGCTTAATGGCAGATTGTGTATACCCAGGAGTAGCGCTGAGCTGAAGGAGCGCATATTGAGTGAATCCATTGTTCTACTACTTCGATTCACCCCGGAGCTTCAAAGATGTATAAAGGTATGAAAAGATACTTCTGGTGGGCTGGAATGAAAAAGGATGTAAATGACTATGTGTTGAGGTGTCTCACTTGTCAGAAGGTCAAGTTTGAGCACCGACGGCCTGGTGGTATGGTGCAGCCAATGCCAGTGCCGGAGTGGAAGTTCCATGACATATCTATGGACTTCGTAGTAGGGCTTCCGCCTACAAGGGGAGGTCTGAATATGATTTGGGTGATAGTTGACCGACTGACCAAGGTGTCTCGATTCATTCCGATGAAGGACACCTGGAAAGTGGCAAGATTAGCAGAATTGTTCGATAAAGAGATTGTTAGACACTCATGGTGTACCAAAGACGATAGTATCTGACGAGATACCAGATTCCTATCCAGATATTGGAAGTCTACCGAGAGGCAACTTGGTACTGAACTGAAATTGAGCACGGCGTTTCACCCACAGACGATGGTCAGAGTGAGCGCACATACAGACACTTGAGATATGCTACGTGCATGTGCACTTGACTTTCAGACCAGCTGGATTGATAAGTTACATCTGATCGAATTTAGCTAAACAACAGTTATCATGCATCGATCAAGATGTCTCCTTCCAGGCATTGTACGGTAGACCATGCCGCACGCCATTATGCTGGGAGAGTCGAGTGAGACGGTCATATAGGACCAGAGTATCTTGAGCAAGTCCAGGCAGAAGTTCGCCAGATCAGGGCTAATATGAAAGCAGCTCAGGATAGACAAAAGTCGTACGCAGATGTGCGCCGACGTGACCTGGAGTTCGCCGTGGGCGATCAGGTATTTTTGAGAGTATCCCCCATGAAGGGAGTGTTTCGTTTTGGCCAGAAAGGCAAGTTGAGCCCAAAATATGTGGGACCTTATGTTGTGACGGAGCGGATCGGCCCGGTAGCTTATAGACTAGATTTACCCGCCGAGCTGGGCAAGGTACATGATGTATTTCATGTGTCCCAGTTGAAGAAGTATATGTTTCATCCGTCTCATGTGCTTCAGCCTGAAAGGCTAATTTTAGAGCCGACCATGCGATCAGTGGAGACTCCGGTACGGATTCTGGACACTAAGACTCGAGACACTCGCCATAAGTCCGTGAGACTGGTGAAGATTCTCTGGTCTAACCAGGACGTTGAGGAGGCCACTTGGGAGCTGGAAGATAAGATGAAGGCGAAGTACCCGTCGTTGTTTACTTCTTAGTATTTGTATGTATAGGGTACGGGGCGTACCCCTATTTAAGGGGGGTAGAGCCGTTTCGGTTATGTATATGACATGTATTTGAATACATTGTCTGTTGTATTGTCATGTTGTTAATGTTACAGACCGCTGAGTCTGAATGATGTTGTGATGTTTTGTTGTTTGGACCACGTGTCCGGTATGATGTAAGATGTTGTTAATGTGATATAGAAGTGTTGTTAATATGTGTTCTCATGTTTCACGTTTAATGTTAAGTGGAAGTATGAACTTTGGGGACAAAGTTCTTTTAAGGGGGTAGATTGAAATACCCCAAACCTAGTTATGTTGTTTAAACACCTAAATAGGTGTGTAACAAGACTAAAAAGAGTCTTAGAAACCTTACTAAACAAATTTAAACAAAAGGAAACACAAATGTGCTTTAAAGTCAATAAGAGCTAAATGTGCTTAAGCTTGGGATAAACTTGAGTAAGGCCTAATGAGCTTACCAAGACTTCATTTATATACTAATGAACTTATTAAACCAATTACCAAAGAAAACCAAGCTTGAAAACAAGTTAAAACACAAAATGTGCTTTAAGAAGTCTTAAAGCACGTTTTTGAAAAATTGTCTTGTAAATGAGTTTTGAATGGCTAAATGTCCATCATTACTCTTAAATATATATGTGTATATATAGTATCACATTTGGGTGGCTATATTAGTGGGAAATCAAAAATTTCACTTCTATGTGCCTTGTATAGGTGAATAGTACTTTTTATAAGCTAATTTGTAACATATGTTGTATTAAGTAATTAAATTGACAAACAAAGACTTATTACCCTCATTATACTTAGGGGGCCGGTTTTCTAAGGCTTGGTGACTCACCACTCTCTTATTAATGTATTAAGTAAGATAAGATAAGTAAATAAGCTACTTTTTACCTTTTAACACATAAATATCTCTTAAAGCAATTCTATCTTCATTCTCTCATTTCCTTTCCTTGCTCACACGGTTTCCCACTCATCTCCTCCCTTCTTCTTTGTTCTCTCACGATAAACCACTACCACCATTGAAACACAAGCTTTGACACTTGTTAAACTAGCTCACTTGTCCAAATCAAAAAACAAATACCACCAATCTCTTCCTCTCATCAAGCTCTTCATTCCTATCTTCTCAAAACTCCAAGAGCCCATTTCGGTGCCAAGGTGTTCCACCATTGAAGGAGCTTGAGCTTATATTTTGACATATTATTACTCTCCTTTGCTTCTAGGTAAGGAATCTCAAACAAAAATCAAGTTTCCTCCTTGTTTTTGTCATGTCCGAAAATACACATTGATATAGCTCATTGTGTGACTTTGTTCTAGCTTCATTTCAACTCTTCATGGACTAGGTGGAGTCCTCTCTTGTTGTATATCCAAACTCTTTCAAAGAACAAGGTAAAACAACTACATTAATGTTTTTTGAAAACAATGTCAAATTAGGGTTTACAATGAGATGAAGCCCATAGCTTAAATACTCATTATAAAGTTTGTATTGTTTAGAACTTGTCAAGGAATCAAGTACTCTATTGGTTTCTAAAGGAAACAAGAAAGAAGTGATTTGCAAAAGAGGTAAATCTACTAACCTAATGCTATTTTAATGCCTTAGGAGAAATGAGCTTATAATGCTTATTAAAACTATCTAAAGAGCCAATGGGGAATGACTTAGTGAAGTGTTCTTAAGAGACTAGTAAAGGGCATATGTGTATGTTGAGTGTATTTGCAGGTTAAAGGCATATATATTGTGGAAATTCAGTGTATGATTTAAGCACTTTAAGGGCCTAAGAGCCATGCATTTTAAGGGCCTAAGTGCCATGCAATTTAAGTTATGCACTATATTGTGATGTAGTGTAAATTTGGTGAAATTGTGTATGAGAGTGTTCTTGGTGATTTTGGATGTTCTTGTGTGTTTAAAGGAGAAGGTAAAGTGTTTAGGCATGGTAATGTTCTAGGGGAACCCATGTCAAAATCTAGGTAGGAAGTAAGAAGTTCTAAGTGGTTACATAAGTTTGGTGAGTTAGAAAGTGTAGGAAATGAATAAGGAGTTCAAGATGTTTTAAAGGAATTATGATGAACTAGGAAGTATTCTAGAGTGTAATAGGGACTTAGGCATGGTCTTGAGATTTTAGTATGTACCAAGTCATTTTGGACTTAGGTAAAGACTTAGGCAAACTTTGGTAACTAAGGAGAATGTATGAACTTGAGAAAGGATTTGAAGTAATGATATAAGGAGATAGTTGTGAGAGATGATGCTTGGGAGATGAGTTTAAACAAGGAGAAAGCATTTTGGGATAGTAGTTACCATAGGTGAGAAACACCATCTAGGAACCTAGTATAAAATAAACATAAGTGTTAAGGAATTTTTACAAGGAAATAAGTAAATGTTTTAAGGAATTAGAAATGAGTTTCATGGATGTTGTATGTGGATGTAAGGTTACCAAATGTTGCTAGGAAGCATTAAGAGGCCTTAGGAGAAGTTTGGTGAAGAATTGGCAAGTTAGGTAAGTTTAGTAGGCGACCGACCCAGTTTGTGGGTCGGTCGAGCCTCTGTAAAATGTTAGGAAAATGTTCGGTGACGGTCCGACCCAAAAGGGTGGGTCGGACATGGGTCGGTCGAGCCTCTGTAAAATGTTGGGAAAATGTTCGCACATGGACCGACCCAGAATGGTGGGTCGGACATGGGTCGGTCAAGGTAAAGTTTTCAGACCCGAAGACCACTGGGAGGGTCCGACCCAGTTGTGGGTCGGACGGTGGGTCGGTCGGACCAAAACATGTAAAAAAAAAAACAGAGATGAATGTGACTTATGTAGTTAACCCTAGAGTGTATAATGAAGGTAACCTAGGGTAAGATAGGCATTAAAACATGTCATACAATCATGTTAAATACTTAGTAAGTTTGAAGTTAAATAAATAATTAACCGACATTACTAATGTGTTTAGGATTCTCTCAAGGTGGAAATCCGTCGAGGCAAGGACCAAGGTATGGTTTTCTTGCAGTCTGTTGCCTACCGGTTTACACCGGCTTGTGTGTTGTTTGTTTTCTGTGTGTTTATGACTTTGTAAGATTAAACCATGTAAAGAGTTTACAGTTGTTAAATATTATTATGTTGTTAATTGTGACTCTCTCTTCCCATGTGAGTGTCTAACAAGACTTGACCTATTATTGTGAATTGTTGTTGTGCTCAATGTTGAACTACTAACATGGGCTAACGGGGGAAGTGAGGAGTCCGGTCTGTTCCGGCCACGCGTGTTGTGGTGAGTAGGGAGTCGATGTCATAACCGGTTCGATTCTCTCTGTATGTTATGGTTAAGTTTCCAATTTGGTTTCTAACCTTCCCTTTAGCTTAACCAAGGCTATTTTACTGACTCACGTCGGGCCACAGGGGCATACTATATGTTTTGTTTTGGTGTGCTTGGATCACTATATCCGGGGCACCTTGTGTTAAGTTAACCGTTCAATCTAACCGGACGGTAACGAGTTATGTAACGAGCTAAGTATGAGCGTGGCAACATTCTCGAAGCTCTCAATGGGGACTAACTGTGTTGGTTCTCTTCCTAAAAGGATTTGTATGTTTGTGATGTGTGTTATGATGTGTACAATACCCTTGTTATGTTACATATGTATGTGGTTGTGTGTTTAAAAATAAATATCATGTCATCCTGACAATTGGTTGCGCGTATCCCGGTATCGATGGGCTGCGCGTTAGCCATACCAGCAAAGGTGCTGACCCCCTCGGGGGCTCCATATTTTATTGCAGGATGAGGATCGAAGAGGCAGAGTGCTCTAGGTCCTAGAGAGTAGTTTACTTTTGAAGTATTTTGGATGTTAGCCCGGGTTGCGCCTGTGCACCCGTGGCGTAGTATATACTTGTTGGTGACGGTTTACAGTGAATTAAACAGTGAAGGATTTATGTAAATACTCGGTATCATATTGTTATATATGGTTGTTAGTTCTATGCTCGGGAGTCTGATCATCAGACCGGTACGATTGTATTTATTCAGCCTTGTTAGCCACGTGGGTGGTTGACGGCATTGTAGCACCAATCGTTTAGTTACCGTTTAGTTGTTTATTTTTCCGCTGCGATTCCAAGTATAGTTATGTGCGTAGTAGGGGTGTTACAATACACCTTCTCCTCCAAATTTTGCACAAGTCTTACCATTCCTATTACCATGACTTTGGTGTGTTCAATACACCCACCAATCCTCTAATTCTTCCTAGACAACTCTAGGTCATTCTCATCCTCAAGAACTCCTTAGTTAACTCATTTCCACTCAAATTCCTTTTAATGATCCCAAGTGAATCCTAGGGCATCTTAACTCACCACTACCACTTAAACACTTTGTTTTCTACTCAAATTTCGCCATAGCTTCTCTAGTATATTATCATGCCCAAATGCATTGTTTTCCTCATTCAACCATCTCACACACATCAAGTTCTTTCTCTTCATATTTTGTCACTCAAACCAACTCATTCACAACAACTCAATATATTGCAATGATCTTAAATTGCATAGCACTAAGGCTCTTAAATAACATGGCTCTTAGGCCCTTAAATGACTTAAACTTAAACACTGAATTTCCCATATATAAAAGCTTTCAACCTGCAAATACACACAACAATGCTCCCATAGCAATATAGGTGTTCTCTTAATTCACCTTATACTTATCTTACTAACTTATTTCCATTGGCTCCTTATTCACAAGTTCATAAGCTAGTTTAAATTCTTTTTCCTAGGTCATATAACCCATCACCTAATGTAAGCCCTAGGCTACATTGGTACTCATCTAGAACTCATTCCTTAAACCTTAAACCATCATTAGGTAAGCAATTTACCTTGTTTTCTCAAGCTTATCTTAACTTCCTCCTTAGACCTTTTTCCCTTGGGAATCTCGGCCACCATCTTAACTTCCCTTGCCAATGTTCTAATCAATACAAAATGACTCTCATGAGTGCTAAATAATACACTAACCTTAAGGAGTAAACCCTAGGTTGAAAATGTGTTTTAAGGTATTAAATTGAATGCTTTACCTTGGATTCTCAAAACAAGCTTGGATATGAATCAAATAGGACCTCCTCTAGCTCTTGGAGAATAGAATCAAGCTATAACAATGGATAAAACAAGGCTCCATGAGAAGGTAATTTTCGGTATTGAAGAAGAAGTAGTGGAAACATGGTTTTTCTTACATATTATTTACCTTAAGAGAATGGAGAACCAAATGGGCTCTTCAAACTTGATCTTCCTCCATCAATAGAGTTTTCCCTTGGCACCGAAATGGAGCTTTGAAGGATTTGAAAACATAGAAAGCTAGAGGTTGAGCTAACTAAGAATAATATGTGTTTAGTTTTTGATTTGGAGCTAAAATGAGCAAGTTATGGACATTTGAAGATGAGGCAACCATGGAGGCTGCTCTTACGTGAATGGAGAAGAGAGGAGGTGAAGAAAACCATGGGAAGAAGAGAAATGAAGAGAGAGAAGAAGAAAGGTAGGCTAATATGAGATATTTTGCTTTTAAAAGCAAATAGTAACTTCCTTTACTTTCCTCTCATTTTCCTTTAATTGCTTAGTCATATGGTGACTCCCCACATCAAAAACCGGCCCCCCTCTTATAATGGAGATATTTATGGTCTTGGTTGACCATCTTATTGACTTATGTTGACTTAAGCTTAATTTGAGCACTATTCACTAATTAGTGCACATATTCGTGACATTTTTGGTTTCCCATTGATTTAGGCTTACTAATGTGATACTAATTAGTACACATGTTGATTAAGGTGTAATCATGGGCATTTAGCCTCTCAAAACTCAATTCTAAGACAATTTCTCGAAAAGGTGCTTTAAGTAGTCTTAAAACACATTTTGTGTTTATGCTTGTTTTTGAGCTTGGTATTCTTTGGTAATTGATTTAAAATGTCCATTGACATATTACTAAGGTCTTATAATGGTATTTGGGTGCTAATCAAAGTTACTCCAAGCTTAGAGCACGTTTTTGCCCAAATTGCCCTTAAGGCATTTTCTTGTGTTTTCCTTGGTTTAAATTGTCTACCAATCTTTCTAAGGCATATTTTAGCCTTACCACATCATAATTTGATGTCTACTTAGCATACTTAGGTTTGGGGTATTTCAGACACAAAACTTTATAAAATGTTATAATTTTTATTAAATTCATTTAAAAACCCTAAATTCCTCTAAATTAAGCCCACGACCCAATATTTTATCAGTAATTACCATTTGACCCCAAACTTAATTATATAAGCATAAATTAAACTAAATAAGCTTGTAAACTTAAATTAAAATGGCCTAATGACATGGCCTTATTACAACTTTGCTTTATAACATAAAATTTACACATAAATGTCTCAATTTATACAATAAACTCACGACCTTGCTGTAGTTTATTTATTTTTCCACATAATGTCATAATTTGACCATTATGTTAATTAAATCACTTAAATGACTAGCTTAATTTATCTTAGTCATTTTTTTCCATTTTTAGGTTAATATAACCCATATGTTAAACTCCACTCTCGGCATAATTAATATATATGCTAAGAAATTATAAAATCATAAGTTTTAAGGTGTTTATACCTTGATTTCTCCTTGTATGAGCTCAACAACTTGAAGGAAAATTCACCACATCATTTAGACATGTTTAATTCACCAAAATAAGATATGGTTATACTCCAAGCTTGAGCTTAACCATAAAGAACAATTAATGTAAGATTTAAGGCAAAAATCACCTTAAAATGCAAGGGAACTTCCAAAGAATTTTGGCCTGAATAAAACACACCAAATGGTGTTAAATTCACCATATCAACATAGGAAATAGCTAGACAACAACAAGCTGCTATGGTAATAGGTTTTACCTTGGCAAAATGCCTTAAAGAAGAGTATTTCCTTTAGATTTCGGCCACCCTTGTTCCAAATGGTTAACCAACTGATTGAACATGTAAGTATGAAGATTATGAGTGTATAAACTCACAAAAATCAGAAGAAGGAAACCGCATGAAGACTAGAGAAGCTTAAGGTATGTTTTTACCTTAAAATGCAAATTTGAACAACCTTGGTCCCTATACTTGCATCAGCCGAGATTGGTGCTTGTTCTAACCTTAAAACACTGAGAATGAGCCATTGGAATTGATAAATCACGAGCTCCAAGTGTAGGTAAAGAAAAGATGAAGAAAAAGAGCTAAAATATGCCTTAAACCATTACCTTAGGAGCTTAAGAGATTGAATTGTCTTCCTTACTCAAGAACACAGCTTGAGAGGTTCTGGGAATACAGAGAGCTCGGCTGGAATGGGGCAAAAGGCAAGGGAATGAAAGAAATGAGCTTAAATGATTGGAAAAGTAACTTTTACTATAGTAAAATGATGATTCATCACCTAAATAGATATTTAGCACTTAATGCTGTGTGTGCTGTCCTCCCTCCTCCTTTCCTTCCGACAGCCATGAGGTTAGAAGGGTCAATTAATTGACCATTGACCAAACTTGGTCAATTTGCTTGAAAAATGCACTATTTGGGTATTATTCACAAATAAATGTCATTTTTTTATTTTTATTTTCAAACTTGGATTTTGACTTTATAAAATAGTCTATCATGTCAAATTAATAATTTAAATGATATACTTCAGTCCTTAAAATGACAAAAAGTCATTATCTTAGAGCTCATACACAAAAACGTGCTTTAAGGAGTTTTAGAGCACATTTTGTGTCACAGGGTGTTTCTGAGCTTAGTTTTCTTTGGGAATAGTTTTTTTGTGTTACTTACATCATTATAATACTTAGGAATCCACTTTGGATCCTATTTGAGGTCATACAATCTTTATGGTGGCTTAAACCACATTTTTGGCCTTACCGATCTTAAAGCATGTTTTGCCTTGTTGAGATCTTTTAGATTGTTCCCCAATGGTATTTAGATGTTTATTAACCATCTTAGATCATTATTAGATCATTTAATTAAGTTTTTAAGGTTAGGGGTATTTCATAACAAGCACAACTCCATGTCAAATATAGACAAATCAAGTGGCCTTACTAGCACATGTTAGCCGTTTTCTATGCTAGAAAGTAGACATTAATTATCTTGTAAAAATTGAATAAATTATTTACAACCTAGACATGTTATTATGTCATTAATTAACAAGAAATCAAGGACCTACACAACTCCATTTACGCCAACCTACAAGAAGAAGAAGACAAGTTAGTATAAGAAATTTGACTTAGAATATTCAAGGAGACATACACCTAACCTAACATTTGTCTTCTAGTTCAATTGTCAATAAAGACTGCATAATTCTCTAACAATTAGCCGTAAGTCTATCTCAAATAAGAGACTTTTCTAGCCAATTATGAAAGCAAATAATCAAAGAAACAAATCATAGAATAATGCTATGTTACATGACAATAATTTCCAATTCAATTCCTTTCATTCCTTTCTTGTAATAACTCACGTAGGCTTCATTCTTCTTTGCCCAACCCTTGGCCGATTGTGTAAATACTTCAATCCCTCTTTTTTCTTCTTCCGTTGTTAGTTAATTCCTTAGAGTTTCAAAGCTCCATTAAAGGTGAATTAAGTTCTAACACCATTTTATGTAAATTCCTAGTTAAATCTCCTAAGTCTTGAAGCAAGAAATCAACCTAGCAACCTTGCTATTTTCGCCAAGAATTAGATGTTCCAAGGAGGTTCCTAGATTCAACAACAACTCAAGGAACAACAAGATCAAGTTAAGGTATATTGTTATGTTGAAAAATCCTAGTAAATTCCTTAAGACATTTTTGAAAATTTATGAACTTCTAAACCTATGTTCTCTTCATTATTTCATGAAGGAAATTTAGATCTACAACCATCTCAAGGTGTACCAAAAAGACCTTGTTAAATTCCTAAGGTAAACTCATGTAAAATTACTCCAAATCTTATTTATAATTTTGTTAGAAGTCTAACAAATGGATCTCCTAAATAGATACAAGGAGGCCGAATTCTCTTCATCAAAATAGCATTTGGAGAGCTTGGAATTCAAGGAGAAATCAAGTACAAGAATTGTCTTGATTTAAGGAGTAAGTATATATAATTAAGGTTTATTAAGTTTAAGCTTGATTTAAGCTTCAAACTTTGGTATAAAAGTTATATATAACCCCTAAATAAATTATGGCCAAAAATACTATGGGTTATAATGTCAAGAAAATAATTTATAACATATAAGGTAAGATTATTACCTTAAGGTATAAATTTGTGTTACAATAATTAATTAGGATACATATATATTCAAACCAAAATATTTAAGGATTAAATGTTCTATTTTGAGTTTATAATCATTCTAAGTCATTAACATAATTTTTAGAAGTATTATATGGCTTATATACATTTATAAGTATATATTATAAAGTTTAAATCAAGTTTTAAAACATTATAGTAATAGTTTATTAAAGTCGAGAGTAAATATATTATTTGGGTGATTTTCAAAATATATAAGTGTAATAACTTATATTATAAATTTTGGGAACACTAGAAATAGCTACAAGTATTTAAATGGTTAGTTAAATAAGTTATGTGGCAAAAATATAAATTCTAAGAAGTTTGGTGTACAAAATATGAAAACCGAGAACATAAGGAGTTGTTTGGTATACTTATATTATAATATAAGGTAGGAATTAATATTATGAATTTTGGTGGATTTAAATAAGTGGTTAAGTGTTAATGTAACATTTTATAAAGTTTTGGGGCTATTTTGTAAATATTGGAAAGTCTAGAGGAGAAACCGAATTACACATGTTTTATGGGTATATTAAAGTAGTAATTATGAAATTGAGTTTTGGCCAAAGTGTTGACCAAAAACTTTGGGTTAAAATGATTTATGACATAAAATATTAAGTTTATTAAAGTTTGAGGGTGAATATGTAATTTATGAAAATATAAGGGAAGGACCGAATTTAAATTGGGGCGAATTCATAATTATAAAAATATATGGGTCTTTTCGGTTAATTAAGAAAAATTAAATATTAAAACTATAGTTTATAAGTTAATATGTAACTTATATAAAGTTTTGAGGTTAAATTGTGAATATAAGGGAATTACATGTTAAGACCGAAAATACATGTGGTCATTTGGTAATTTATAAAAACTAATATATTTGTTTTTCAATTTCCGAAAATGAATGTGGATAATTAATGAATTATAAAAGTTATAAGGTTATTTGGCAATTCATAAAAGTATAAGGGTTGTCTCGGTAATTAAGGAGATTAAATAATAAAACTATGGTTTATAAGTTGTTATGTAACTTACATAAAAGTTTTGGGGTTAAAATGTAGTTATGGGAAGTATATATAGAAACCAAAAATTTAAAGGATTGTTTGGTAAATTATAAAAGTTGACATATTTAAATTAGTAAAGATTAGAAGTATATGGTCATTGGATGATTTACAAAAGTTAATGTGCCCATTATGTAGCTACCGAATTTATGAGTTTGATTTTGTAATTTAATAAAGAAAGGAATTAATATAATGTATTATGGTATATTACGAAGTATAATATAAGGTTTATTAAATAAAGGTGGTTATAATGAAAATAACCAAATTGCATAGTATAAAGAATAAGTGGAAACAATTATACGATATGATATAAAGTTTATAAAATAAAGGTGGGTGTAATAAAAATAACCAAGAGAATATAACATAGAGTTTTTGAAATAATTGTGGTTATAATAAGGATAACCAAATTATATTGGTATATGGAATAAGAGAAATAATTATGGATATATAATTGATGAGGTAAAGATATATCTTAAATTGGAAATTCATTATCACATGTGGAGATCACATAAAATAATGAGCTGACGAACTACCTAGAATCATTGTTAAATAAACAGGGGGAAATAAAGAACATACAGAATTAGTATACTACGAGTATAAACTCTACAGTAACAGTACTGTAATATTTAGTGGATAGATATATTAATATTACCCGGTATTGCTTGTGAATATAACAGCGTACGGGAAGGAACTACCAAACAGGAACTTGTCAAGCTAGCAGTTACTTGGTGAACGGTATGTTAATTGTGTGGTCTGAATGTCCTAAGGATTATCCTAAGGTCCAGACATTATGTGTTTAATTATTAAGAGCGATATCTTTGATTTTATGTATATGATATTGTGTACTGTATTGCTCAAACTGTTGCGTTGTATTTTATACGCGAACGTCTTATGACTGGAAGTTTATACATCTAAACTGGAACAAGACTAACAGACCTTTAGGTATTAATGAACCTAACTGATGGTCAACCGTTATAGTCCTAATTCAAGTATTGGTTATTGTACCACTGACAAAGGGCTAACTTATTAAGAGAGGAATCCAGATCGTTCCGACTTTCTGGTTGCGCATAATGATCACTACGAGAGACTTCAATGGGGAGTCACTCAAGGGAAATCCATCAGCCACATACGGGGATGGCGGAGGGCACTGCCGTTGGTGCACAGGTTCGACCGGATCGGTCAAAGTATATTGTCTAGGGCCATTAGGTCAGCTGGTAACGGTTCCATTGGAACCCAGGGGACTATTGTTCATTAACAAGTTATTAAGGGTCGTCTTGACATGACGCCTGAGGTGGTAATTAATTGGAAAAGGTTAAGTGAATGGTTTAAAAGGATAAGGGCCAGGTGGCCAACTAACAAGTAAAGTTTAATACGCGTATCTTGTTTGGATTATTGATGTGTGATTATTGGTTATTGATATTGATGTGTGGTTATTGGTGTTGTGTACTATTGTACATTGGTGTTACAGGTAAGTTATTATGTGAATGATTAATGTATACAGTTATCACTGTTGTTGTAGTAAACCGGTATTTCATGTAAAGAATCTAATATCAAGATGGCTAAAACGACTTACGGAATCTTGATGATTTAAGACTACATTTAGCA
This sequence comes from Limonium bicolor, assembly GCA_023374045.1. Taxonomy (NCBI): domain Eukaryota; kingdom Viridiplantae; phylum Streptophyta; class Magnoliopsida; order Caryophyllales; family Plumbaginaceae; genus Limonium; species Limonium bicolor. The sequence continues at coordinate 2,567 of JAIOTZ010001680.1, read as the reverse complement.
TACCAGCATTTCGATTGCTGAGCCCTTCATTGGGCCAAACATTCCAGGTTATTGAAGAAGACTCAATCTGGAGTGTGGGACACGGGGGTAGTTGTTGTGTTTTCAGCAAACACCTTTGGTTTTATTTTGTATTGTATTAAAGAGGTTGTTGTATTCAGTTAGTTGCTCATTTAGTGGAATTTGGTTTGTAATTATTAGAAGTGCTCAGTATCTGTTCATCACAGCGTGAGGAGTTTTATCGTTGGAAAGAGTAAGGATGCCTTGTTACTCACAAGGGTGAGTAACGGCTGTAACACCAAGGTAGATAGTTTTATTTTCTGCTGCGATTTGCTATTTATTATGCTATGGATTGTGACGTCGTTACAGGTTTAGGATTAGGGGTGTTACAAATTGTTTTAGGATTTTGGATGGGTAAATAAATTAATGAACCCAATTTATGAATTGAAAACTATGTGGGAGAATGTGTATAGTTGATTTTAGAGAGATTTGTGAACTAGTGTTGATTTAAGGGCCTAAGTGCCATTGCTTTTGAATTTGGAGCTATATTGTTGTTTGGATAATTTTTATGGAATTATTGAGTGCGGGTAGGACCCTTGTAAGGGTGTGGCTAGTTTAGGAATGAAAAGGATGAGAATTGGTGAAATTAGGCATGCTAAGTTTATGGGGAGGTTATGGCAAAATTTTAGTAGAAAATGATGTTGTGGGTGACTTGGTAAGTGGGGGAAACTTAAGTGAAATACCCCTAAATAATTAAACGCAATTTTAATATATAAATAGCTATATTAAGGTATAAATAATCAAGCAAGTAATAACCTGCGAACAAACGAACAATTTATTATTACGGTACTTATGTACATACGGATATATATATATGTAAATGTACATAACGTTACAAGATCTTAACGTTGTACTTATAACCAAAACGTGACATAACGAAATAGTCGTATATATATATGTACATACGACTAATAACGTGACATGTTAACACAAGTCACTTATATACAATAAATAGGATTAATAGGGCTGAAACAAAAAAAAAGAGCAACATGCTCTAGACGGGATTCGAACCCGAGACCTCTCGTACTAATCCCGAAACCTTAACCGCTTGAGCTATGCTCGAATTCAGTATTATACACCCACGAATTATATCAAGTAGCAAAGCTACCCACTTATTCCACACTGAACTACTACTCTACTACCAAACTGTCCCTAAACTCCAAGTTTTAACTACCGACAGAACAAGAAAAGAATTACTCAACAGTGTGCTGTTTTCCCCCATGCTGGTGCATGCACTAGTAGAAAAAACATTATATACCAGAGTTATTTTGCTTATATACCACGGTTAAAAACCGTGGTATTTGCGGCCGTCGTAAATGCCAAAATATTATATACCACGGTTCAAAACCGTGGTTTTATATGAAGATAAAAACCACGGTTCTATAAACCGTCATTTAGAGTGGGTAATATATGATGGTTATTCTAAAAACCGTGGTATATAATGAAAAAAAAAAACACGGTTATAAACCATGGTTTGTAGGGCAACCGTCATTTATAGTACATGCCGGAGAGAATAAACCACGGTTTTTGGGGAACCGTGGTATATAACCGTCACGCCGGAGAGATAAACCACGGTTATTCTAAAAACCGTGGTATATAAGGTGAAAAAAACAACGAATAAACCACGGTTATACATGAAACCGTGGTTTATAGTCCATGAATTTTTCAAATCTTCGCCTTCAATCTGGAAATCTCAACAGAGCGCATATACAAGACAATGAAGATGCCAGATTATGTATGTTCCTTGTTTGCGAATTAAGGTTGCGAAATCGTGAGTGAAGAATGGAGGCGCAGTATGCTCCTTGTTCGCCGGTGGGTTCCAAAATTACTGTGAGGTTGAAGAAAATGGATGCGGCGTAGAGCATGTTCGTTGTTCGCCGCTGGGGTTGCAAAAATTACAATGAGTGAACATGAGGATGAGACGCAGAGCACGTTCCTTGTTCGCCAGTGTGGGTTGCAAAAATTACCATGAAAACAAGATAATGAGAGAGGTAGGAGCATGTTTCTTGTTGCCAGTATGGGTAGCAAATTTACAGTGCGGTTGATATGGCATAGAGCATGTTCCTTATTCACTAGTATGGTTTGCGAAATTACCGGGAGGTTGAAGAGATGGCGTAGAGCATGTTCCATGTTCGCCGGCGTGGGTTGTAAAAATTACCGGGAGGTGAAGAGAATGAGGAAGAGGCGCGTTCAATCCTTGTTCGCCAGTGTGGGTTGCAATTACAGTAAGGAAATATATAAGAGAACAAGAGAGCCGCGTTAATTTGGGCCGAAAATTAAAATTCCCGCTCAGACTATAACCACGGTTCTCCAAAAACCGTGGTTTATTCTCTCGAGAGTGACGGTTATATACCACGGTTCTTTAAAAACCGTGGTTTATTCTCTCCGGCGTGACGGTTATATACCACGGTTCTATAAAAACCGTGGTATATAGTCTGAGCGGGAATTTTAATTTTCGGCCCAAATTAACGCGGCTCTCTTTGTTTACTTATAAACCACGGTTTGTAGGG
>JAIOTZ010001679.1:0-30166 GCA_023374045.1 Limonium bicolor | reverse complement strand
ACACCATCTCTAAGTTTGGGGTATTTCAATCTACCCCCCTTAAAGAACTTTGTCCTCAAAGTTCACATATATGCTTAACCATTCACGGTACTCAATTCCCTTAATCTTAACACCACATCTTATATTCACATTCACACATCTCAAGACTCAAAGGTCAATCTCAAATACAATACATAAGTATTATACATAACTCAAACTTAACACCAAAGTGTAGCAACTTACACAAATTCACATCTTAAACAACCAAACAACAAACGACAAACATGATCGTTTCCTAACTCAAAAGCGAGGAAGCTCTACCCCCCTTAAAAAGGGGTACGCCCCGTACCCTATACAGACGATCTAGTCAGTAAACAAAGAAGGGTACTTTGCCCTCATCTTATCCTCTAATTCCCACGTGGCCTCTTCGACATCCTGGTTAGACCAGAGAACCTTCACCAGTCGCACTGACTTGTGGCGAGTGTCCCTAGTCTTACTGTCCAAGATTTCTGAGGAGTCTCCACTGATCTCATATTTGGTTCTAGAGTCAACCTCTCAGGTTCTAACACATGGGAGGGGTGGTGCATGTATTTTTTTAGCTGTGAAACATGAAAAACATCATGTACTTTACCCAGCTCAGCAGGTAAGTTCAACCTGTAAGCAATCAGGCCCACCCGCTCCGTAATCTCATAGGGACCAACAAATTTCGGGCTTAATTTGCCCTTCTGCCCAAACCTGAATACACCCTTCATCGGTGATACTCGCAGAAATACCCGGTCGCCCACTGCGAACTCCAGGTCCCGTCGTCGAACATCAGCATACGACTTCTGCCTATCTTGAGCAGCTTTCATGTTCTCCCTGATTTGCTGAACTTCAGCCTTAACTTGCTCTAAGTACTCTGGTCCTATAATGACCGTCTCACTCGACTCATCCCAGTAGAGCGGTGTACGACATGGTCTACCGTACAACGCTTGAATAGGTGCCATCTTGATCGAAGCGTGATAGATGTTGTTGTACGAAAACTCATCAGATGCAATTTGTCAATCCAACTGCCCTGGAAGTCTTAGGCACATGCTCTCAGCATGTCCTCGAGTGTCTGAATAGTTCGCTCAGTCTGACCATCTGTCTGAGGATGGAACGCGGTACTCAGATTAAGTTCTATACCCAACGCTTCTCTAGTAGCTCTCCAGTACCTCGAAAGGAATCTGGTATCTCTGTCTGACACTATGGTCTTTGGTATCCCGTGATGTCTCATTATTTCTTTCTCAAATAACTCAGCTAATTTGGTCACCTTCCAAGTATCCTTCATCGGTATGAATCGGGCTACTTTGGTAAGGCGATCCACCACCACCCATATCATGTTGAGACCTCCCCTAGCAGGTGGAAGCCCAACTACGAAGTCCATGGAGATATCATGGAACTTCCACTCCGGAACTGGCATCGACTGTACCATTCCGCCCGGTCGTCGGTGCTCAAATTTCACCTTCTGGCATGTGAGACACCTCAAGACGAACTCGGTAACATCTGTCTTCATCCCCGACCACCAGAAGTATCTCTTCATGTCTTTATACATTTTAGAGGCTCCCGGATGGATGGAAACTGAAGAACAGTGTGATTCTCTAAGTATACGGTCTTTCAGATCCGTGTTGCCCCGTGGTATGCATAATCGGCCCTTGAGTCTGATCAGATCATCGTTGTGAAGTCTGAAGTCATATTTCTGACTCTCAAAGGTACCATCTGTCAGCTTCTGTCTGACCTCTCTCATGTACTCATCTGTCCTCTGAGCCTCTCGCACGTCATCAACCAAGCTGGAGAAAGAAACTAGCGAATGGAGTGAGTGTGCTCGACGGCTCAGGGCGTCTGCTACAACATTGGCCTTCCCCTCTTTTTATTGGAGGTCAATGTCATAGTCTTTCAGAAACTCTAACCATCTCCTCTGTTGAAGATTCAACTCCTTCTGAGTGAATATGTATCTCAAAATCTTATGATCGGTGTAGATCGTCACACTAACCCCATATAAGTAGTGGCGTCATATCTTCAAAGAGAAGACTACAGCTCCCAACTCTAAATCATGTGTGGGGTAGTTCTCCTCATGTTTCTTCAACTGGCATGAGGCATATGCCACCACCTTGCCATGTTGCATGAGCACGCAACCCAGCCCTCTACCGGATGCATCACAATAAACCTCAAAGCCCTCTGTACCGTCTGGAATGGTCAGAACCGGTGCAGTGGTCAGTGAGTCCTTCAAGCTCTGAAATGATCTTTCACAGTCAACTGTCCACAAGAACGGTGCATCCTTCTTCATCAGACTGGTCATCGGTTTCGCAACCTTGCTGAAATCCCTAACAAACCTCCTGTAGTAACCTGCCAGACCGAGAAAGCTCCGGATGTCGGTAACAGTCTTCGGCCTTGGCCAAGTACGTACGACATCAATCTTCGTTGGATCCACTGAGATCCCAGCATCTGAGATGACATGACCCAGGAAAGAGACCTGGTCAAGCCAAAACTCACATTTGAAGAACTTAGCATATAGCTGGTTCTCCCTCAATATTTCCAATACCCTCCTCAGATGTTTCTCATGTTCAACCTTAGATTTCGAGTATATCAAAATGTCATCAATAAACACCACAACCGACTTGTCCAGCTGCTCCCGGAACAAGCGGTTCATCAGATCCATGAACTTCACCGGTGCGTTCGACAAACCGAACGGCATCACTGTAAACTCATAGTGGCCGTATCATGTCCGGAATGCCGTCTTCTCAATGTCTCCCTCCTTAATGGCTATCTGATGATACCCCGATCTGAGATCAATCTTGGAGAACACAGATGCTCCCTTCAACTGATCGAACAGATCGTCAATGCAGGGTAGTGGGTACTTATTTTTCACTGCCACAGCATTCAGCTCTCTGTAGTCGATGCAGAGGCGGAGACTACCATCCTTCTTCTTCACGAAGAGGACTAGCGCTCCCCATGGTGACACACTTGGTCTTACAAATCCTTTATCCATCAAACCCTTCAATTGTTCCTTTAACTCAGTCATTTCTGCCGGAGCCATACGGTATGGTGCCTTGGCTATCGGTCCAGTACCAGGTAGCAGCTCGATGGTGAACTCTACCTCCCGAGTGGGTGGCATGCCGGGCAGTTCCCGTGGAAATAAATCGGGGAACTCCGACACTACCGCTAAGTCGGGGTCGAACTCAGGGTCTCTCTCTATGTCCTGTACATAGCAGAGGTACACTTCTTCCTTTCTCCTCAATTCCTTATACATTGCCATGGCGGTGATGATCTTAGTCGAAGGCTCTCTGGGCCTCTGGCGGTATGATATTGTTACCCCAGACGGACTCCTGAGCAGCAATCTATGCTCGGCGCAGAGGATACGTCCCTTGTGCCGCTCCAACCAGTTCATCCCGAAGATAACATCAAATCCTAGCTCACTGAACTTAATAAAACTGACTGGAAAGTCTTCCCCCTTAATTCTGGCAGTGGCTCCTCGGTAGTAACGAGTGCAACGAACCTTCTCCTTAGACGGGAGCGTAACCGTGAAGTCGGGTAGCTCATCAGCGTCTAGCCCCAACCTGCTCGCGAAAGATGCCGAGACAAAGGTATGCGAGGCCCCTGAGTCAAAGAGAACTGATGCCTCAATCCCATTAATCGGAAAGGTGCCGGTGAGGATAGTACCGCTGGCGTCGGCCTGTGCCTCTGTAAGTATGCTTAATGCACCTTCCGTACCGAGTCCATAACCTAATTGTGTTCACAAGCTTCATGAGTATTAATGGTATAACAAGAGTCGTAACAATTTATATGAACAACACTGTTATTTTATTCATAACCATCCTGTTTACAACATGTGCTTTAATCTTACATCTCATTCTTCATCTCATTCTAACATTACATGGCTAATATTGTCTAAAGGTTAGGTTTAATCTCTCAGGTCTCATGTGCGTCGCATTGATTACTGCTGACGGTGCTGTATTCAACTTGATCCTCTTAATCCCATGGTATAACATCCTTGATTCTCCTCCCATAATTAACACATCTTCTGACTTAAGTACTAACTTATTCACACGGTCCGTACGCTTCTGCTCACCGTATAAAAATTTTGCATCATCCCCAATGGACCAAGACACTACGGGTATTCCTCTTTCGAGAGACTCCGTTGTCTCGTCCTTATCCTGGTGTAGTCCAAGTCGCCCATCCTTCTCGTAAAAGTTCACAATGCAAATGTCTGCCTGAATGTCTGGAATCGGTTCAGCTTCCAATTGCTGAGCGATTTCCACGACTTGCGTAATAACTGGATGGAACTCTTCGGGTATTCCCGGTGGTGAGACTCCATCTTGTATCCTCATGGTTTGGTAGTTCTTGGCATACGGATTCCAATCCTTGCCCAAGCTCATCATTTTTAATTTCATCCTTGCTCCCCCTGGGTACTCCGGTGTGTAAAAACCTCCCGGTCCCATTCCTAGTTGATTGCATCTTCTGATGATGGCTATTTGTGCTTCGGGTGTCAGGTATCCCCTTAATAAAATCACCTGGGCGGATAACCTGACCTTGTTCGGTTGGAAAGTCTATGGTTTCGATGTCGGTGTGCTCCGGGTTAGGTGTAGATGGTATTGGATAGCAGATGTTGAAGCTTCCTAAAGTGGTAGTAGGTTATATCTTACTTAAGTTCTAATCTTATCTCATTCTTACTTAACCCAATTATTCACCAAACATGCATGATAATGCGGTAAGCAGGTAGTTTTACTACTAAATGGTTTTAGCGGTACCTGGCCTCGATGAGGGTTCAGGCTCATCGTCCTGGTCCACCATGTGTAGTGTGGGTCCCGACTTCTGGGTCACCCTTGGGTTCTTGTCTGCCGCCTGCTGCACCTTCCTCTGACCGTCAGATCCAGCTCCTTGATCGGTCTTGCCCTTGGTATCGGGCCTATAGGCTCTGCTAGCAGGGTTCCGGTAACACTCATATGCCCGGTGTCCGTACACCCCACAAAAGTTGCACTCCACTTTATTCCCCTTGCAGTCGAGCCCGGGGTGGTCCTTGTGACACCACCTACAGATGTAGAGTCGCTGGTAGCCACCACCGGCTCCCTTCTCAGTCTCAGATCCTGATCATACACAATATCAATTCTCATATCTCAAACGGTTACTAATTGTTTCTTAACTCACTTAATACCAATCCCTTACCCTTTGGCGCCCTAGAGCGCAGGGGTGTAGCTGCGTAAGCATACGTCAACTTCAATGGCTCTTCCGGAGCCTTCTCCTTTTCCTCCTTCACTTTTGGGTTCTGACTTTTCTTGGCCTGAGGCTGGTACTTCTGTTTCTTGTACCCTCCTTGCCCTTGACTCTCCGAGCTCTTACCAGCATTCTTCCTCTTAGCATTCTCCTCGTCCCTCAGCTGGACGGTTATCTCAACCTTAGCAGCGGCATGATAGCACTCCTGCTTCCACAGTATTAGTCACTCTTATTTCTCATAATCTAAAGCTTACTCATTTACTTACCCAAATTTCAGTCATTCTTATTACCTGCAAGGTAGTGTAACTCGTCGGCCCCATGCCGTAGCGGAGTCGATGGCTAAGCCCGCCATAGAAGCGGTCTACCAGGATCTGGTCTGAATACCCAAGACCTGGCAGAAGACGGAGCAAGGCGGTGAACTCTGAGTAATACTCGTCCACCGTCATCTTGTCTGTCTGCTTAAGCGCATCCAACTGCAAGCGCTTCTTCGTCTGGACATGGGCGGGGTAGTACTTTGCTCGTAGGAAGGCGGTGTACTGCTCCCAGCCGAACTCTGGATTGGCCACATGCTCGGCCCTCACCAGCTTCCACCAATCGCCTGCCGCCCCCTTCAGGTAGAAAGCAGCCAGACGCACCTTGATCCCAGCAGGGACATCAAGGGTCTCGAAGGCGGTCTCCAGCTCGGAGATGTACGCCTCAAGCTTGGCGGGATCGGTCACCCCCTTAAAGTGTGCGGGTCGAAGGTCTGCAAGACTCTTCACCCAATTTGGTTCCCTAGGTTGTGGCGGTGGAGGTGGTGCACCCACACCAGGCTGATAGCCCATATGCCCTAATGCGGCAGCTACGATCTCTGCGATCGTCTGCCCTCCCGGTATTCCGGAAGCATCATCACCCTGGCTGCGACCTCGGCTCCCCCTAGGACGCCCTGCCATCTGAACAAGCATAACTCACATTAGATTCGTATCCACCACTGTTTCAGTTAACGAATTTATAACGTCCGTAGACGGTAAAGACGATCCGCACTTATTAGTGGTCATCTGACTCTACTCACTCTAACTTCTCACACCCTTAACCCATCACTTATTCCTTAGCTTATATCCTAACTCGGTGGTTACCCATGTCCGGTATTTCTTGATCAGAGCGTAACTACGCTCTGATACCACTTTTTGTAACACCCCATCCAAAGCCAATCGTGGTTATCGCATAACTTAACACTTAATCGAATACGTCGCAACGGAAATAATAAACACCTGGACCTTTCCACGGTCTGATCGTTAGAATATACCGGCCTTATCAATTACAACACTTATCCAAAATAAATGACCAACCCAAAACATCACCGTCCAAAATACCACAACCAACCGAGTACAGGTAGCTAAGTCATAATCACAACCTTACATCAGTTTAAATATAAACAGACGGGTGCACAGGCGCAACCCGAACTCCAAAATAAATATCCCATCCTAAGTCTAACTGCTCCTACTCTCGTAGTGCGTCCTCATGGGTCTCTTACCTGCAAGTGTAAAAACAGCCCCCAAAGGGGGTCAGCACGAATGCTGGTACACCCTCTCATGGCCCCCAAGCTAACGGGGCTACGACGACTAATTGTCGATAGCATGGAAATTGATTACATACACAAGCATGATATGAAGTGCAATAACAATAATCCACAGATGAACATGCATAGTTCACAAACAATGAACGACTCAAGCGTTCCCTTATCAAGTGGGTTAGTAACCCCCTCCTTAGTCCTCATTTCCTTAATCTCAGTTCCTTACCTTACCTTAATCTTAATCTCAACTTAATCTCAGTATACAAACCGTTCCTGGAAGGGAATGGTTGTAGCTTAATTCGAACCTGGGATTTAGGTGATCCCACCGCACCATCTTAATGCCACCTACTCTGGACGGGAGTCCAGCGTAGCTGAGCCGGCAACCGGACCTAGGCTACAAGTCCGAGGACAAGTCCTTAAGCGGAGGGCGGATCTGATTCAGATACCGTCCCCCTTTTTCCTTAGCATGCATGACCGGAGATCGGTCCCGGGTTTCCTCACTCAAGTTCCAGTTAGTAGAAATCTTATTCACCATGTGCTAGCTAAGCCTTAACGGGCATTAACCAACAACCACCAAACTTAACTCTTATTCTTAACTCAGTAAGTACTAAACTTGGTTAGTAACAATCTCAAGTCTCGCGGGTTAGTGTAAAGATAACACACACACAACGAGAACAAATATAACCGGTTGCATGCTTTATCTTGTTTTAGTCCTAGCAATTAAACAGATAGCACACAAGCCGAGGGACACCTCGTTAGCAAGCAGGTCACAAGAAGGATTGTACCGTTCACCGTCGATCGTCGTTTGTTTTATCTTCTCCGGGGTCCTAATTCACAAACCTAAAACATTGGTTCATTTTTAGACCATTAGTTATTTGCACCTTACTTATCTCACTTAATTCCTAAAGATCCCCTTTGAATACCTTCTTAAGTCTTTGCCACTTAACTTACAAACTTAACTTTAAACATTAAAATTTATTCTTAACTTAACTTAATCCCTTAAGTTCTTAGGGCCCTAATCATTACCACCCTACCAAAGGTATACCTTATTTCCTATTACCATCCTTAGAATCCAAAATTTCTTTTTTTTTTTGTCAAGGGTCGTCCGACCCACCGTCCGACCCACCCCTGGGTCGGACCCTTCCAGTAACTTTCGGGTTTGAAAAACTCTACATGTCCGACCACGTCCGACCCAACCTTATGGGTCAGACTATTCCAGAAATTTTCCGTCTTCTAAACCTCCCATGTCCGACCCATGTCCGACCCAACCTTATGGGTCGGACCATTCCAGAAACTTAACCGCCCTCAAAAATGCACCCGTCCGACCCATGTCCGACCCAAGTCCTCTGGGTCGGACCATTCCAGAACCTTTCCCTGGCATTAAACAGTGGTCGTCCGACCCAAACTTGGGTCGGACCCCTGGGTCGGACGCCTCCAGAACATGTCCAAACATTGCCAAATCTTTACCAAACTTTTCCTCAAGCCATCCAATGTGTTCTAACATCATTTAGACCCTTAAGCTCATCTTAAACCATCCTCCAAATTCATTCCCAATCCTTTACACAATTCTTACAACAACTACTAACACTACACTTATTTCTTTCCTACATTTCAACATTCCTTTCACCTAGCACTTCTACTAGCCCAAAGTTCCCTCCTTATGAACTTGGCCACACCATATACACCACTTTCATCTATCTTACACTTTCCAAGGTTTTCCTTAAATTCTAAACTCTAGTTTCTATCTAAATCATCTCAAGGTTTCACACTAAATCACATCAAACTTACCAAGGTTTCCTAGCTTCTTTTATCAACATTGGCCTAAGTCCTAAATACCCAAACACACTCTTTTAATTATTAGATCCTTCATAGTGATGTCCAAGCCATTATAAGTCATTTAAACACCTTATCTCACCCCTTTTTCATCAAGACAACCTCTAGGACTTCCTAGTACTTCCTTAGTCATTAAATCCCCTTAGAACATCTTAAACACTTAAGTTCTCCTTTAAATTTTTGCCATGGGTTCTCTAGTATATAGTACATCCTAACACTTGGTTTTACTCCATCAAACAACCAATATCACTCAAATTCTCATCACAACACCTTAACACACAATTTGCACCAAAACTACACCACATCATCTTATAGTGCATAAACCTAAATGCTTGGCACTTAGGCCCTTAAATGCTTGGCACTTAGGCCCTTAAATGACAATAATCTTAACCACTGAATTTCCATATATATTTGCCTTCAACCTGCGAATACACACAACAAGGCTCCCATTGAAATGAAATGCTTCTTGTAATTCACCTTGATATTCTTAAACTATCTCTTTTTCTCATTTGCTCCTTAGTCACAAGTTCACAATCATGATCATTGTTTCTCCTAGGTCATATATAGCCTTTTTCTAATGTAAACTCTACACTAAACTCATCACATATCTAAATCCCATTCCCTTAAACAATAAAACTCCTTAAGGTAAGTAATTTACCTTGTTCTTTTACAAGCTTTAAAAGCTTTCTTCCTTAGGTTTTTCCTTGCTCAATATCGGTCACCAATATATATCTCCTTGACAATGTTCTAACCAATATCCAATGACTCCAATGAGTACTAGATAATACATTAACCCTAAGGAACAAACCCTAGGTTAAAAAATGCGCTTTAAGGTATTAAGGTGATTGTTTTACCTTGGTTTCTCAAGACAAGCTTGGATATGAAGCAAGAAGGACCTCCTCAATCCTTTGAAGAGTAGAAAACAAGCTAGAACAAGGCATAAATATGGAGTCCCATGAGTGCAAATTTTTGGACAAGGAAAGAAATGATGGAAACCTAGATTTTCTTACACTTTCTTTACCTTAAGAGAATGGAGAAGCCAATGGAGTCTCCAAACTTGAATTTCCTCCTCTAATGGTGGTTTGGCTTGGCACCAAATCAAAGCTCTTGGAGTTTTGAAAAGATAGAAAGAGAGAGCTTGAGCTAACTAAGAGGAATATGTAATTTGTTTTGGTTTTGGAGCTAAAATGAGTAAGTAGTGTACAAAGCTAGATGGAGCTAGCATGGAGGTTGAGTTTTACGTGAGAGAGAAGAAAGAGAGCAAAGCAAACCGGTGGAGAAGATGGAGAATGAAGAGGTGAGGAGAGAGGTGAGTAAAGTGTGATATTTATGTAAAAGTAATAGTAGTTTTGCTTTATGGTTATTTATTTACTTAATGACTAATGAAGGTGATGACTCACCTTGTAAAAACCGGCCCCCATTATGTAACAAGGGGTACTTAAGTCTTTGTTGACCAAATATCTCACTTATATTGACTTATGTTATAAACTAGCTTAATTAAATTACTATTCACAAAACAAGGCACATTGTTGTGAAATTTTTGATTTCCCATTTATATAGACTTCCAAATGTGATACTATATAGTACACATGTTAATTAAAGAGTAATGATGGACATTTAGCCATTCAAAACTCATTTACAAGACAATTTTTCAAAAATGTGCTTTAAGACTCCTTAAAGCACATTTTGTGTTTTAACTTGTTTTCAAGCTTGGTTTTCTTTGGTAATTGATTTAAAATGACCATTAGGATATTACTAAGGTCTTAGAACAATATTGGGTACTCACCCAAGTCTCTCCAAGCTTAGAGCACGTTTTGCTTAAACTGCTCTTTTGGTGTTTCCTTATATATTTTCTTTGATTAGAAATGTTTCCTAATGTTTCTAAGGCATTATTTAGCCCCCTTATAACTTAGTTTATCATTTAACACCATCTCTAAGTTTGGGGTATTTCATTTAGTTTATTTATATCATTATTATATTTTAAAATATTAAGATTTTAAAATGTATAGGGTTTAACTTTATATTGAAAATATTATAATTAGAAAAACAAATGATGGGTCCCATTTTTTGGGTTCTTAAGAAGTTCTTCCCGAAGAACCTAAAACTAGAGTTCTTCCCTCTCTCTCATCCATCTCATATTTTTTTATTTATTCTTTTAGCTAAGAACCCCTAAGAACCATCACTACAACATAATTGATCTAGCAGGGCAATCTGTATACTATCAAAGAGGGCAACATTATATTGCCCTGAAAGATGAAATCAAACAAGGCACAACATTGTTGCTTTTTTTGTTCACGTCAAAGAGGGCGACTTAAATATTTGTTGTCATTGGTGAGCTCAAAGAGGGCGACCTGTATACTTGTCATTAGTGTACTCAAAGAGGGTGATAACAGTAGTTGCCCCGGTTGAAATATCATGCGTACAACACAAAAACATTAGTAAGCTTAAAGAGGGCGACCAAAATATTTTGTTATTGTTGGTGAGCTCAAAGAGGGCGACCTGTATACTTGTTGGCATTGAGCTACTTAAAGAGGGCGACTGCATGAGTTTCCTCGGTTGTTATATTGATGATCGTTCCTACTACACTCAACGAGGGCGACTACTTTTTGTTGCCCCGGTTGTTAATTGACATAATTCTAATCTCCATAGACAAAGAGGGCGACCGACACCATTGCTATCATTGGCGCAATCAAATAGGGCGACCCTTTAGTTGTCCTGGTTGTTATTTTAAAAAAACTCAAATCTCCGAACTTCCCTATTCTGCGAACTTCCCTATCCCTCTGCATGTTCAAATGACTTACGCCCAAACCTAATCCCCTTTTTAATCCTGGATTTGTTGTCATTGGTACAATCAAATTAAGCTTGGACATTTTCTAATCCTCCACAAAATCCAATTCAGTCGTACAGTGTTTGGCAGTGCAAATCTGTTGGCGGTGAACATCCATCAGACAATGCGTCTGTGCCTGCTTCGAGCTTGTGTTGGTGAACACCCATCAGACAACATGGGTTTGCGCATGTGTCTGATTAGAAACATGCGATCGATTGATTGGTGATTGCAATCGGAGTAGTCGTCAGGTTAAAAGTTTTTGGTTCAAAGCATGTGGGGCTGGCGAATGGAAGTGACGATGATTGCTCCTCCATTTGATAAAGACAGGTGTTTTTCAAACGGTTAGTTACTGAGTAATACAGAAAATATTTAGAGAAATTACATGAGAAATGATCTGGTAATTTGTTCTTAAAACGGAGTCGACATTATCCGTATATTGTCCCCTTACTGCTTCGTATTTCTTGTTGGTGAGATTTAGCTTTCTTACTGATTTATGATTCTCTTTCTAAGTTGCTAGTGGTAATTCTTTCAGTACGCTTGAATCCCAAGTGATTGAGTCTATCTTCCCTCACGTTCCAATCAAAACAATCGGCCCATTAGTCCCACAACAAGGTTCTTTATTAATTGAACTTCTAATGAGGTGTTGTCTTCCTGTTATCTCAAAATCTACAAATTTACTCGACTACATTCATCTCCCTCCTACACGTCATCATGATTTTTTTGTGACTGATTACGAACTTTAATTTCAACTATCATAGCAGCTAGATTTTAGTTTTTGTGATCAGATGAAGAAATTAGAATAATATATAGAATCTTTATCTTAGGCCATTTTGTGTTTTAGCTGCACAGACTTCTTTTGGCTGAGTTTAAGTTGAATGGCAGTAACTTTAGTGGTATAATTGGAATTAATTGTCACTTCACCTATTCATAAGGAAAAGCCTCCCCTATGCCTACTAAAATATTTAGCAAGATGATGATGCAGATTAAAGGGAAAAAAGGGATAATTATGGAGTTATGATCAATTCTAAGAAGTTTCTAGCGACTGATGAGCCATTTTCTTTGGCATCACAAGTGAGACAAGTTTATTATACAAAGGTTCATAATGAACCAGGATGAAGATCTTGTATATATACTACACCTCGGAACTTGAGTAATGTTCTAATTATGGAGGATAATAAATGTGAAGATGACCATGAGGTTGATGATCTTTTCTTTGATGTTAGAGTACCAAACATGGTGGAAGATGATCTAGGGGAAAGTGAGCTGCTACCAACAGATGATGTTACTCCTCTAGTGAGTGTGAATGTAGATTTGGGGATTAGAGTGACGGAAGACGATGATAACGAGGATAGCGAGGATGATGAAGAGCTGGAGCAGGAAGAGGAGCAAGACCAAGAGGATGATGATGAGGATGTTCTTGCTAGTTTATATGATTTTGAATCAGGCAGTTATTGACAAATGTTCAATGGGTAAGTTATACATTTTAGGCATTACATTCCTCTGTTTTGTTGTTGTTTCTTTCACTTAGCAGTCTTGTTGTTGTTTCTTTCTCTTAGCAGTCTTGTTGTTATTTCTTGTAGCAGAGACCGACCTGTTGACTGTTACTACTACTGTGTGCTAGTGGACAAGCTTGAACAACGAATAATTCATGGATTTTTTTTTGCTACTGCTACTGTGTGCTAGTGGAATTATTTGACTGCTACTGCTGTTGAGTGTTAGTGGAATTATTGACTGTTGTGTGCTACTACTGCTGTTATGGGACTTTGCCCTTGATACTAGCTGCTACTGTTGACTACTGTGTGCTACTACTGATTGCTAGTGGACAAGCCTGAACAAGTTCCAGTTTCATATGCACAAGACCAGCAACAATGAAGATCTTCCAAGTGGATATAGGGGTTTCTTTGCTACCGTTTATCAGATAGCA
The DNA here is from genome assembly GCA_023374045.1 of Limonium bicolor. Taxonomy (NCBI): domain Eukaryota; kingdom Viridiplantae; phylum Streptophyta; class Magnoliopsida; order Caryophyllales; family Plumbaginaceae; genus Limonium; species Limonium bicolor. The sequence goes on along the minus strand of JAIOTZ010001679.1, from coordinate 16,822 downwards.
GTTTTTAGGCAGTTTTTTTATCAGTACCTTTATCAGATAGCAGTTTTTTGTAAATTGAGTTTGCTAGCATCTGGAGTGAGTGTATTGAGGGAAATGTGAGTGTGACTGTTTATTTTAGCCGTGAGGGACATGGAATTAAAGTGCATTGGAGAGAAAGGCTGAAAAAGAAATATTTCACAAATAGCACCTCTTTAAGAGATGTGGAACGTAGTTGCCCATCTGATATTGATCCCGCGCAATGGAGATGGTTGATGTATGATTACTGGAGCTCTGCTAAGCAAAGGGTAAATTTATCCTAGTATATTTATTATTGTGTAGTTATACAATATTAGTGTATAAACTTTATAATCTAACAAGTATTGCATACTGCAGGAAATGAGTGAAAAAAATCGGGCAAATGCTTTGTCAATGAAGATTCGTTCTACTACTGGATCAAAATCCATTCCAAGAGTACTTCATGAACTAGTAAGATTAAAAAATCTGAATACTTTCACATGTTTAACTAATCTGATATGTAAATTACTGAATACATATGTTTATATGTTTCATTATAGGATAATGTGATTGAAAGGTCTGAGGTCACTGAAGGAAGCACATCCGATTCCACTTCACTCACACAAATAGCTGAGCCAAAGTACATACAACTTTGGATAAAAACAAAAGGGTAATTATGACTTGTCCTTGCTCTTCTTTATTGATGTGTAATTGTTTTTATTTTAAGTTAGCTAGTAATTTGTTGTCAGAATGAACTGAGTGTTTTTTATTTTGATAATTCACTCTAGTCACAAGGATGGTAGATTGGATGAAGAGGCAGAAAAAGTTCTTGAAAAACTGCGAGAGGTTCATTTGAAGATGATTGAAGAGAGGGGCTTAGATGAGCTATCCGTAGAGGAGGCCTATGAGATGGTTCTAGGCCACTCTTCTGGTCATGCTCGTGGGTTAGGAAGAGCTCACCCAGTCCCATCAAAGAAAGAAGGATTTAGGACATCTGAGATTGAAAGAAGGGAGCAAGAGTTGAGAGGGCTGATTTTGAAAGAAGAGACGTAGAATTGAGGGCTGAGATAGGAAAGAAAGAGAATGAGGCTAGGGAGAGAGAGCAAGAATTGAGGGCTGAGATTGAAAATAAAAAGAATGAGGCTAGGGAGAGAGAGCAAGACTTGAGGGTTGAGATAGAAAGGAAAGAAAAAGAAGCAATGGAAAGGGAAGCCAAATTTCTAGAAGATATCCAAGCACAAATGTTACAGATGTTCGGCCAGATGTCAAGTTAATTTACTAATTGATCTGCTCTATGATATTATTTCCTTATGTAAAGATTTCATTTTGAATAATGGGCCCTTATTTATGTTTGTAACAAGTTCAAGTGCTGGGAGATAATTAAAATTTAGAGAAATTTGTAGAAATAGCAGTAAAAACTGTTTTGGTAAGCTGGGATTTAGCTTAGTGATGCTTTTGTATGCTTGAAATAGGCTTGAAGATGTTTTGTAAAGTGGGAAATAGCTTTAGTGGTGCTTTGTATGTGGGAAAATAGATTCAGGGATGTTTTGTAAGATGGGAAACTTTTGTGATGTTAATACACATGTAATCCTTATTTATTGTTAAATACAACTGTAGTTATATTATCTAATTCATTTGAGCATTTTCTTTCTGATGTTTTTGTGATATATTCCTCACGTGGTCATAAAATCTCATCACTGGCCACTTATGTATTGCTTGCTTTCTGTTGTTTATTCAATGGAAACAGATCACATCCATAAGTGTTGTTGCTTTTCTCATCTTGGTGCTCTCGTGTAATGTTGATATGATGACCCCTTGTACTTTTAATCGCTAGAGAAGCTTTCTAGGTGTTTCTTTTAAACCTTTGCAAGATTATGGGCTTGATGGATTGTCAATGGCTCTGTTTGGGAGAGTTGGTGGTGGGATATACACCAAAGCAGCTGATGTTGGATCTGACCTATTCGGATCCTATGTTCAATTTGCATCAATTTCACTGCAGTTGAAGTGGCTGCTGGAAACAGGTTCTTAGCTTTGTCAATTAATGCAATTTGTATTTGCATCCTAAACAATAGCTTTTGATGCCCTAAAATTTTTGTGTATTGCTGTTTGCATCTTTACATGGTGGTTAGGTTATTTGGCTATGCAATATTTGGCTATGTTGAGAAAACTAAAGTTTTCAGATGAATATGCAAAAGCATTTGCCCAGGTTTGAGGATTTACTCTGTGGAATCATTAAACTTCTTGTGCGTGGCTGTGATCATTTGGCCTTTTTTTCTATGTCCAGTTTTTTTACAGATTGCTGAAATTGTAGCAAGACATCCAAGACTTTTGGTATTATCTCTCCCTTGTAGAATTATCTAATGATAGGATGTACAATTGTGGTGATTATTTATAGAAAACAGTTACTGGTTGATGCAGGTGATATCTGATGAGATATACGAACACATATTTGTGCACCAGCCACTCATACGAGCTTTGCATCTTTTCTAGGGTTGTGGGAAAGGACTTTAACTGTGAATGGGTTCTCCAAGGTATTAAACGTGACTTTAGTCAGAAATTCTGATATATGATTCAAGAAATATTGATATACACATCCTGTGATTGCTATAGGCTTTTGCCATGACTGGGTGGCGGCTTGGATATGTTGCTGGACCCAAGCACTTCATTACAGCCTGTGGGAAGACCCAGAGTTAGGTATGACTCTAAAGCCTGGAAGTATTCCTGCTTGAATCATCCCAATATTTTAGTTTCAAGTTCAATGATCCTTCCATCGTTAGAAGTATGTGCATGGTACATATATGTTGTAGAGCCTTTGGAACATGTGGTTGATTCCGGTTTTTATGGATGATGCTAGAAGCAGTGTTCTTTATGTTACCTTGAGGGGTCTTCTTAGTTTAGCTATTGTCATGGTAAAGCTGGAAAATTGTTACATATTGAACCCAACAATGCTTGAAATTGACACTATTTCTTTGGTGTTGAAAGCTAATATATATAGTCAGTCGTAGACTGGTAAGGCCAAATGATCCGTACAGAGCTGTCAACCATGATGGTCATCATTTACCACTGTTGAGCATCCAGGTCAGCAGTTATTAGACGGTATCTTGTTGTTATCTTGTTGTTATAAACAGGATTGACTTATGTGAAATACCCCAAACCTTAATATATTAATGAACCATCTAATTAGGATATACTAAGGCTAGAACGTGCCAAAGAAACATTAGAATAAGTGTTAAACAACTATTTACACCAAAACATGCTTTAGGAACAATTAGAGCAAAAGGTGTTTTAAAGAGTATAAATAAATTAGGGAACTACCAATAAGTTCCCAAGATATTTCAAATGTGAAATACCTCTACGATTAGTAATACACATTAAGTGGAATTAGCGTTTAAACCAAAAACGCACCTTGGAGCACAATAATGTGCTTTAAAGAAAAATGTGCTTTAAAGGAAAATGTGCCTTAAGCATTTATACATGAACTAAAAGGCTAATGAGCCTAAATACCAATAAGGAATAAGGGAAAAACAATAAAATGGTCATAGGAGCCATAGCGTATACACACAAATTAAGTATACAAAGTCCACAGTAAACAGGTACTAAACGGACGAAAGTCAAGGGAAACCACTAAACGACTTGGTTTAAATTGGAATTAGCAACATGATATTTCATGAACAAAGTTTCTAAAGGTTGTAAATATGTTAAGGAAACATTTAAACTAGCCAAAACAAATTGCATAATCAATGTGAACCCGGAAGCACATAAAATGTGTTTTAAGGCATTTTTGGCTATGTAACATACCAAACACATGGTATAAGTCATTAGGAAAGTTTAATACATAAAATGTTACATAATATAAGAAAAAAAAAAATCAGATCAAACAAGCCATAGGGCTGCCGACCTCATATGGTGAGTCATTAGGACAAAAGTGCTTTAATTTTACTATTTCAACAACCAAGACTTCTTTGAAGTGCCAAATCATCTTGTCCCCTTGGTGAATCATTAATAAGAATCTTACCTGTCAAATGAGAGCTCCCAAGGTCGTAGCTCATCCTCTCTTTGAAGAAAGAACACAAAAAAACTCCATGTTCTTAGATTTGAGCCTTAAAGAACACCTTGCCTTGTAGAAATCATAACTTTCTCTTCCTAACTCCAAATCACAAGCTTGATAGCTCGTTGGAATCCTCTTTTCAAGATCTTTACAACCATAGCTCATGAGCCCCCAGATTCTCAGGAAAACCCGCAAAGAAGTGCCTTTGATTCTCGAGGTAAAACATTGCCTTCTTGAAAACTTCTTGTTCTTTGGTTTTTGTTACAGCCGATTGGCATGGGATACTAACCCATCTTATTCTTCATCTTGTTGTATAATTTTGGAGCCAATTTCTCTAGCAAATTGCTGTCAAAATTTCTAAGGAATTCAAGCTTAAATATTAAACTAAAAGGTTAATATACAAGGTAAACTCTACAACTACCTATTTCATGGTTCTAAATGTTGATCTATATATGATCTAACCTATTTTGGCACCTAAAATGTTAATATTTTGTAAATCTAAAATTAGATTTATAACCCTTATGATATAAGCTTTAATATAAGCTATCATAATATATAAGAAAAGTTCATATACTATAATTTATATGGTGGCCGGAAATTAGAAGGTTATATATGAGTTAGAAAAATTATCTAACTTAGTTAAATTAAAGGAATTAGTATAATTAAGAGTAATATGTAAATTTTGAGAAGTTTTGGTTACATAATATCAAGGCCGAAAATATATATTAGTTAATATGTATTTTTGAGAGTTTAAGTGATGAGAAAATAATTGTAGAATTAAGTTTACAATTTATAGAGTTTATAAGTGTTATAAGGAATTTATAAGGTTTTTGGTTTATTTAAGGATAATAAAAGATGGTATTTATATACTATAACATTAGATAATTAAATCTGGTGGTTTAGAGATGTTTAAGATGATTTTTGAACAGATGTTCAAAAATCTGTAGGTAAATTAGTTACGAAAATTAGAAATTAATTAGAGTTAAATTGGTTAATAAATGAGTTAGGATAAAAGAAAAGACCACAAGGGAAAAATGGTAATTTCCCTGGTCAAACATGGTCAAACTTGGTCAATGACAGTTTATAAAATGTTTAGAGGAGATAGAATAAAATTGGTAGCAAAAGATTAGATATTAAAAGGATAAAGGAATAAAAAGTTAAGTTAAATTAACTTTAGGGGTAAGATTGTAAATTATGGAAAGTTAGGGGGTTTGACCATAAAAGACTGGTCAAACTTGGGTATATTTTGGTAATTGACCAAAAGTATAAAAGAAATTAATTAAGACTTTGGAAGAAATTAGAAATAAAAATAACAAGTTTAGAACTTGTTATGAGTAAAATAGAGATTAAGGGAAAACTATGGGTAAGTAATGTGAATAACACATTTTTATGTGTTTAGAAGGTTAAGGAAATTTAATAAAGAATTTAGAACCAAGTTGTAAAAGAAACAGTTAAGACGGGGTTAACGAGACCTGTATATAAATTAAGGTATACGAGGGGTATACCCGTAATTTAATAAGTATAGGAGAAATCAACACTTAAAGTATTTTTAAGGAAAATACAAGTTACATTGGAAAAAGAAATAAATACGTATGATACGGAGTATCATACGGACGTATACAAAAAATTTTGTTGTACATGAATAGTACTCGTATACGTGAATAGTATACGTATACATGAATAGTAAATACGTATACATGAACAGTAAATACGTATACATGAATAGTAAATACGTATACATGAATAGTAAATACGTGTATATTAATAGTAAAATATGTACACGTGAATAGTGAAATACGGTGAATAGTAAAATACGAGGCCGTATAAATGAATAGTAGAATACGAGACCGTATAAATGAATAGTGAAAAATACGAAAACCTAATACAAGGTCTGTATAAGTCTAAAGTTGCTAACTGTGCAACTAAATAACTGCTAACGACGTTAGTATGTTAATGAATTAGAATTGGGCTTGAAAACGCTCCTAAATGAACGAACCCGTTTGACGGTATACTAATATACCCGGGTTAACCAAGGAAGAGGTTTAAGTTGAAAAGGGAACCAAATTAATTCTAAGACACAAGATACTAATGCTAGTTCTGGTTACAGACCTAGATAAGTCAGAGGCGTTCGGTGGATTGGGCGAACGAGGGATTAAGAGCTAGCCAGTCTCCGGTGTACGGTATGGGATTCTTGTAGCTTGTTTGCTAACGAGGTCTACCTCGGTTTGTGTGCTATGTGTTATTGTGATACGACCAAACAGGATTAAGCATAAAACCGATTTATGGTATTGTTATTGTGCGTACATTGTGCACTAACACGATTTGATTCAGAGCTTGTTCATTAACTATGTTTAATAACAACTGTATAAGGTTACAAATATTCCCTATTGTTAGTTGGTTAATACCGAGAGAGGTTTAACTAACCAATCGTCAAGGGGACTTCAGCTAACTGGAACTTGAGAGAAGAGGAATCCGGGACTGACTCCGGTCATGCATGTTCAGGTTAGGAGGTTGACATTTGTATCAGATTTGTCTTCCGCCTAGGGTCGACAAACTGACCCGACAATCTCGAGTGAACAGTTCGAGATGGGAGGCAAATTCAGGAGGTGCAGGAGGGTCAAGCCTACACCCCTCATAACTTAAGAATAATGTTTATTAACCCAACGGAGCTAATAACTCATTGGCTAGGGTTACCATGACCCGACAAAAATAAACAATTCAGTTAGAGAACAACCAGTTCTAATAAGAGAACGGTTGACACTTATAAATAAGGTATGGTCAAACACGAGAACTAAACAATTCTCAGGCCTCAGGAGTTAGTAATCTAACTTACATCATTAATGGGCGTCCATTACGACGTTCAATTTATTTGAGCTGTGAATGTTTCACATAAATGTGTTGTTTGTTATCGTACTTCTTATTATTATTTGTATGAATAAACAATTGCATGTATACGACGAAGTAGTCGTGTGTAACCCGGCTAGCTTGGGGGCTGCACGTTTTCTGTACCAGCCATGTGCTGAGCCCCTTGGGGCCTGTGATTTAAACTTTGCAGGTAGGTACCAGACGAAGACTCAACCTGAGAGTAGGAGCGGGTAGAGTACTTCGGGTTGCTTTTACATTTGTTACACGAGTTGTGCATGTACACTCGTTTAGTATATTGATGAGATGTTAGTATGATGTATTAGGATATGAGATACTCGGTATAAGTTGTGTTTTATGGATTGTAATGTTTTAGATGCTCAAGTAATTATCCGGTTAGTCAGACCGTGTGTTGTGCCCCAATTTTTTTTTCTTTTATTTTTGATTTAAAAAGGGAATTTATGACAATTCTAATTGTTATTATATTAGCTTCGGGTAGAAGGATCTTCTGTTTGGATTTTATTTATGTTAGTAAAAGAATTACTAACTTCCTTTTTCTTCCCTTCCCTATCTAAATTAATTATTCTTACTTGTTTCTTTTATCTTATTTATTTTAAGTTAATGAAGGGAGTTTCTATTTTTTTTTATTTTATTTCCTCCTCCCCCTCTTTGACGCATTGGCGACACTTTAAACCCTCATTCTCCCTCTCCTCCTTGTTTCTTCTCTCCAAGTAAAGTTCCTCCCTTTGCATCCTTCTCATCCAATCTCTCTCAAGTCTAAATCGTTGGAATTATTTTCTAGTGGATCCGTTCGTCAGTCAATGGTCTTTGAGGTTTGTAGATGTGTATTCCCATTCTATTTCTTGTTGAGTTCTTCGCTCTCCTTTTCTAATTTTGATTTTGGGAATTCTGGGATTATTCAGTCGAGAGTTCGTTGTTTGAGAAGGGATTCGAAGAGGGCGATGTGTGGAGTCTGTGGAGAGATTTGCTTTGCGTCGGATGTGAGGTAGGTGGTAGATGGATTCGGTATGGGTGTGTTCACCCATGGGGATTCTAGATCTCGTTTCGTTCCTAAATGTGTTTGCTTTGATATTTGATTTCGATGTGAATCTAGATTGATTTTGATTTACGTTTTCGCTCATGTTTGATTCTCTATTTTGATATCAAAAGTGTTATGTTAATTATAATTTTGACAAACTAGTACTCTTAATTTGGCGATTATGCTTTTGATATAATTTGAATGCGTTCACAACTATTTATTTTATTAATTACGTCAGTATTCCCGTAAGTTCTTCTTTGCGGTTTTTTTCAAATTTTGTAAACAATTGGTAATTAATTCCCACTCAGATTTGAATGTATTTTACGTGAGGTGTTTCAAATTGTTTGAATGAGTTATTATGAGCGCTATTGTGTTGGTTTATTTTCCTTTTCAAACAGCAAATCTCTTGTTAGGGTTTCCCTGAGTGAAAACGTATTTTATATGCTAATCAATATGGTTATTATTATTAAATTATCAATGTTTTGTTAATGATAAATCTACTTCGTACTTACGCCGGTATTTGATTTTGAAATTACTACTGCTATATATTTTGATACAGATGGATTATATTAAAATGATTTCTTTTCCTTTCTTGCAATCTATATACAAGCCTTAGCCGTATGTATATATGCTCAGTGGTTTTCCGAATTATATATATATATTTTGATAATTTGGACATAAACTGATATGATTTGAGTACGTTTACCCTTAACTCATATTTTTCTACAACGGTTTCGCTGAAGTCTAATTTTGATGAACTCGCAATTTAATCCAGATATTTTCGGGTTGTTAGTAATATCAATCAATATCTGTTTCAATGCGGATTTGACCTCCCACTGTGCCTATTATTCTTGAGCCTGGACTTTGAAAGTAATATACTTATACGACACAGTTTCTGTTTTTGTTCATCTTTTTAGTTTCGTAACCTATATACAAATGATTAAAATATATGTTTTATCGGTTTGAATGTATGATTTCAGATTGCTGTTAAGCTATAATGATGAGATTGGCTTTCTATATTATAATAAATATTTCAATGATTTATGTGTGTCAATCGATTAGTTAGATATATGTTTGTTTTCTCACTTTCCGGTACGAGGCTACCATTTAAATTATATTTTTGTACATATGTCTATCTGGTACGTTTTTCATCGGTTTTACGTATTGCAACGATTCTTTCAAATGTATTTTATAAGTTTGTACACATTAGTGGTGGGTACACGGATTGGATTTCCACTCGTACAATTACATGGATTATTAGTCTTTTTCCAATACAATTTTTGTACGAAAGTATATATTGTTACAATATGGATTTCTGAGAAATTTCTTTTGGTGATTAAAATATACTATGTTTATTTTTTTTTGATCAAAAAACGGGGGCGACTTAGCCCTCTTCTCTAATTGAGAACAATGAGGATTTCTCCTCTAATAGCAAGTTTACAATACAATCAGGCGGTTCAGAAATGTAGCTGTACCCAGTATGATGGGCTAGACCCGACTTTGACAAGACATCTGCCACTCTATTGAATTTACGAGATATGTGGGAAACATCTATATTCCTTCCAGTCCCGAAGTTAGAAACGGATTCCTCAATCAGAGGCTTCAAGACATGGAGATCTGGACAATGGTCCACAAGCTTGACCAGCTGGGTTGAATCAGACAAGATCCTTACACTGCTTAAGCCTCTGTCCTTCACGAGTCTGCTGGCATACACGAGGGCCATGGCTTCTGAATGAAGGGCACTCCTGAATCCAAACACTGCCACAAAGCCTCCCAGCCAGGTTCCATTGGAGTCTCTCAATGCACCGCCAGCTGCAGCAGTACCTGAAGAAACACAGTTTGCACCATCAATATTAGCACAGTATAACCAGAGAAACAGGAAGGAAAGAGAGACTCCCTGCTTCTGTGTTCTTTCTCCTTTGTCCAGACAGAGGAGAGGTTCTTGACATAAGTTTGTGCTCTTTTGTTCTGTTGGCATTGCAGTAGCACATTACGAAAAGGAAGGAACAGCCTGTTTTCATTACCAAAAACTTTGCTGTTTCTCCAATTCCATAACATAAAGCACACAATGGGAAAAACCATTTTCCATTTAGTGTTGAGCAGACCTTTCTTACTTTGCAACAGATTGCTCTTAAGCCACTCCTGAAGATCACAACCGAAAAAGTCAGTGTAGTGCTTGGAGAAAATAAGTTTTGCCCAAACTCTTCTGGCTATGGGACAATCCCGAAGAATGTGAATAGTTGTTTCTTCATTGCCACAGAAATGGCAAGAATTATCATTAGAAAGACCCAGACAAAACCTTCTAGAATTAGTCATAAGTTTGTTTAAACAAGTACGCCACATCATAAGCCTTATGCGTTCCTGAACAGGGAGTCTCCAAATAGAATTAAAAATTTTATCATTGGTATGGTCCTGGTACATAGAAAGGAGTTGATATGCAGACTTAACACTATAATTACCCTCGTTCTCAGGCCACCAAGCAAGAAAATCAGAGCCTGCCTCAGAAAAGACAGAAAACTTAGCAAAAAGATTCAAAGTATCAACAGATAAGAGATCAGAAAAATCCTCTCTGTTCCAACCCAGACTGTTATCCCAATAATCCACTACTTTCCTATCAATCACAGCAGCAGGAATAGGTCTGGTAGCTCTAGATTCTAAACTAAAATCTCCAATCCATCTATCTTTCCAAAAGTTCACAGATTTGCCATTACTCACCACCCATCTCGATCCCTCCTTAATCAGAGATTTACATTTCTGAATACCCTTCCAAGTAGCAGAACCACGACTAGAATCAGGGTTAGGATACTTCCTTCTAAGCATTTTATAGCACAAGCTATCTGTATTTGTACTAAAATTCCAAGCAACCTTGCCAAAACAAGCAAGATTCATAAGCCTAGACTGACGGAGCCCTAAGCCCCCTTTATCTTTTGGTTTACAGAGAGTTTCCCAACCAATGTCATGCCACTTTTTCTCATTAGGATCCTGCCCCCAAATGAAGTCCCTACTTAACTTATCAAGTTTCATGCAGATCTTAGCAGGAAGAAATTGACACTGCATTGTATGAAGAGGAATAGAAGCAATACAACTCTTAACAAGGCAAATACGACCCGCCATAGACAAAGACTTTGCCTTCCACCCAGCAAGCTTATTTCTAACTTTATCTATGATCAGGTTATGAGACTGAGACATTGATCGACCCTGTTTAAGGTACACCCCAAGGTATTTCCCGAAATCCCTAGTGGTACTCATATTAGCCTCCTGGCTAATAGCTTCAGCCTTTTCAGAATTAATGTTCTTAGACAGCAGAATAGAGGATTTTTCAAGACTCACACATTGACCAGACGCAATACAAAAGTCATCCAGACATTCAGTCATGATACGAATTTGATTCAAAGAGGCAGTTCCAAAAAGAACTAAATCATCAGCAAAGAAGCAGTGGGAGAGAGATATACCTCTTTTACCTAATGTAATAGGTTTCCAGACTTTCCTAGAAACACTAGTATTTATAAGAAAAGCTAATCTTTCCATACACAAGACAAAAATGAAAGGGGATAAAGGATCCCCTTGTCTTAGCCCCCTACCTGCCGAAAAGGAATTGCTCATATTGCCATTCCAACAGATCTGAAAAGAGACAGAAGTTATACAGTCCATAATCATATTTCTAAGATTAACAGGAAGATCCAAACAGTCCAAAGTATCAGCTATAAAACGCCAGGAAAGTCTGTCATAAGCCTTAGCAAGGTCGATCTTCATAGCAATACATCCCTCTTTGCTCTTAGAATTTTGCATATAGAATAACACCTCCTGAACTATAAGAATATTCTCAAAGATGCTTCTGCCAGGGACAAAACTAGCCTGACAATCCGAGACCCAGTTTTTCATGAATGGTTTAAGCCTATTAGTTAAGACTTTAGCAAATATTTTATATTGGATTTGACACAGCGAGATAGGACGAAACTGAGCCACCTGAGTAGGGCAGGCCACCTTGGGAATCAGGACCAAAATGGTCTCATTTAATCTCCTATCAATTTTCTGATTCCTAAAGGATTCCTGGGCAAAACTCAGCACAGAAGGGCTTAAGAGATTCCAAAATTTCTGAAAAAAGGCAGCAGGAAACCCATCTTTACCAGGAGCTTTAAAGGGTTTCATGGACTTGAGTGCTAATGTGAGCTCACTAATCTCAATAGGTCTTGCTAGACTTTCTTTGTCACTCCTGCTTAAAGGGGGGAAGTCATGACCAATAGCTTGGTAATGCACATCAGACTCAGCAGTAAACAAACTGCTAAAAGTGCTGAATGAGCAGATTCTCAATGCCATTGCTGTCAGAAACCCAGCTGCCATTATTATCAAGAAGTTTCTCAATCTTATTCTGCTGTCTTCTTAGTTTAGTTTTAAGATGGAAGAAAGTCGTGTTACGGTCCCCCAGGCCTACCCACTGATCTCTTGATTTTTGCTGCCACAAAGATTCTTCCCTAAGCAGCCACAAATCTAACTCTTTAGAAAGATAGGATTCTAAACCAGCTAAATGACTACCTCTACCTTCATCGGTTGCTTTTTGGATACCACGGAGCCTAGCTTTTAACCTCCTAATATTGCTAGAAATATGCCCAAAAACCTCCCTATTCCAGGAAGAGAGATGGTGACTCAGATCACTAAGAGACTCCCTCAGAGGGATAACATTAACCCAGTTTTGATGAACAGTTTGACTAAAGTTCGGATGAGAAAACCAAGCAGCCAGCATCTTAAAAGACTTAGGTCTATAAACACCATTAGGGGGAGGATTAAGACTAAGAATAAGTGGACTATGATCAGAGGCGAATCTAGGCAAGACCTCCACAAAGGCATCAGAAAACATATTATTCCATTCTGTCGAAGCAATAACCCTGTCTAAACAGGCTCTATGCCTACCGTTAGACCAAGTAAATCTGTTACCAATAGTCTTGACTAAGATCAGACTACGTTTATGAAACCAATCTGAGAAATGCCTATCAATGCCAAGACTATTCATAGTACAAGGAAATCTATCAGAAGCAAGAAGAGTTGCATTAAAGTCCCCTCCCAAAACCCAAGGGAGAGAATCTGAGGGTTGGGCGAGGTCAAGACTATCCCAAATCATATTCCTGGTAGCCATAGCAGGTCTAGCATAGATCGCGGTAAGAACAAAAGTCTTATTACCAGAGCTAACCTTACAATGAACAAACTGCTCATTACTAGACAGAATATCAACCACAGTGTTATCACTCCATACCAGCCAAATTCCACCTCTAAAGCCCTCAGCTTCTACTCTAAAACAGTTTCTAAAACCCAGTTTATGACAGACAGAGTCGGCAGTAGCCCCACTGATCCTAGGCTCCAATAACACCATGATAATAGGATGATAGTTAGACAAAATATTTCTAACAGCACGATGAAAACTAGGCTTAAGAGCCCCTCTCACATTCCAGAATACGATTTTATCAATCATAAATAAACAGAGAGATCACATACCTCCTCCCTTTGACTGGATAGAATTTACTATCGATTTTACCTGACTACCAGGAAGAGATACCGATTTTCCTCCACGATCTGGTTGAGATGGGTTACTGGACGAACTTCCCCCAACTCCGCTTGCAGACACAGGAGAAGGTCCTTTTGACAGGCTGCCCAGTCTCGGATTTGGGACCCCCGAAATCCTAGCTGCTTGGGTCGGCTGAGCTCTTCCAGCTTCTCGGTTAGGCCCACTCTGGATGGGAACTGAAGGATTAAACTCAGTATTTTCTCCCGGTTGAGTGATAACCTGAGTACTTGGGTTCGAAACCACCTGGGTCATGTTCTCCGGTTCCTCCTCGCCTTCCAAGATCGCAAACTTCGATCCATATTTGCTGCCTTTATGAGGAACATTGTGCGGTGCCTGTTTGGATGCTGAGGCTTCTTAACTGTGCTTTTCTTTTTCGGCACCATCCAGTCGCCATAATCGTCAACGATATGCGAGACTTGTTCCGGGTTTTGATTTGGGATAAGCTTGACCCCCTCTTCTTGCTGGATGTTGCTCTCTCTCTGATCGAAAGGACAGGCTGAGTCTTTATGCCCATAGCACCCGCACTTAAAGCAAACCAAGTGTAAACCCTCATACTCTATCTTCATCACTCTACGACGAAACTTGTATTTAGCAAGAAGCGGCTTCGTGAGGTCGACTTCGATAGCCACTCTTGCCAGGCGGGATTTACCAAAAACAGCCGGAGATAAATCAACGCGTTTGACCTTTCCCACCCTTGCTCCAACAAGAGAAAGGAATTCCACATTGTAGTATTCACTTGGTAAATCTGGAAATCTTACCAGCACTTCAAGTGAGGACAGCGCCTCCGTATTTGGATTGAAGTTGGGACGCCATCTTCTTATTGTGAGGTAGTGGTCCATGATTGGCCACGGACCTTCTGTTAGCACAAAACGTAGATCCTCCTTGTTCGAGAACGTAATCTTGAAAAAGCCGTTTGTTAAATCATCCATGGTGAAGTCGCTCTGGAGATTCCACCTTCGTGACAGTCTATCGAATAGCACGTTCATCGGGAGAGTCTTGCCCAGCAGTTTCACGATAATCGCTTGCCTCCATGGACGCCGGAACCTCAATTTCTGTTCCTTAGTAATCGAGATGGTGGGACACTTCGCATCTTCGTCGTCCATCGTGTCTGATTCATCATCCGACACTTCCTCCAGACCCTCCCAAAGATCATCAGCTTCCTCTTGAAGATTACCTTGGATTACATCACGAAATGAACTTCGTTGCAAATGTTGGTTCTCCACGATACGATCCGATGAGCCGCCTTCTTGAGTGTCCATTCGCAACTCAGTCTCCGAAGCAAAAGAGCCGTGGCTCCGTTTCTTCTTAACGATCTGCTCAACGATGGCTCCGTCGTCCATGATTGCGCCTATCTCCAAGTTAGGGAAAGAATTAGAAACACACAGAATGGATTAGTGGGCACGAGAGATGGCCACTACAGTAATGGAAATCGGGGGTTCAAGAAGTACCTAATTTCGACTCTCATTTCTTGGAGCCTCTCTTTCTTCTACTAGGGTTTTGATGTTCTTCAAAATATACTATGTTCTTACGCATATTTATAATATCACTATTTTATGTAGCAATCAGTACCGGTCGATATTTGTCAAATGTCATGACTTCTTAATTGCTTATATTCTATACATACAAGTCTGATTTCCTGTTCCGATAAGTAGTCTTGTAATTACTTTTTCAATGATTAATAATAATACCGTTTTCGTTAATAATTTTTGTAAGTTATACAAATGATTTGCAGTATTACTCATACGTATATTTTGGTTGTACGAATGATGCGCATTCCTATACGAATTTGTACGTGTATATATGAATCTTGGTGTTTTAATATTTTGTTCAAAAGTATGTATGTTAACGTACCTATGTATAATTTGGTTTTGTGATATTAATATGGTGACTATGGCTTCGTGAAATAATATATTTTGGGACCTAGTTTATTGCTTTCTGAGCCGTGGATGACTGGGTCGAGTTATCCCGTAGCGCGCTGCGTAGGACGTCCTTCTGTATCTGTATCACGGGCATTCCCCGTTCTGTTATCTGGAGTCGACGGACTCATTCTGTATCTGGAGTCGACGGACTCATTCTGTTATCTGGGGTCTTCAGACCCGTTCTGTTATCTGTGGTCTTCTGACCTATTCTGTATGCTCTGAACTAGGGTCCCTTAAAAACTATGTTTTCGATAACGTTCTGATGTGTATAAGATTCTGATTTGCTTCTGTTCAGTTTTGAGCAATGGAAGCTTCTGACATGAGACACTGCTTTGTGCTTTGTCTCATTCTGTGTGTGTGGCTTCAGCTTCGTATTGTCTCCTCTGTTTTGTCAGCCTTGGTTTATGGTTTCTGTTTTGTGAAGAATAGATTTGTTTTGCAAATGAGCTTTGTAAAGAAACTATGCCTATGTTTTATTTCCTTCTTCTGACAGTCTATATATGACTTATGATTTTTGAAAAAGCCCTATGGTTTCTGTAAAAGTCTTCCACTATCAAGCTATACCTTGGTGACCTCTGTTTCACTCTGCTTTGTATTTGACTTCGTACCGTTTTGAGGTGCCTTCATTCGATTTTGATTCTGAATTTGGTTTGCTAACTTATATCTATATAAGCTATGTTCTGTAGAAATGTTTTGAGCATGCTTATGCTGATGAAGTTTATCACTTACTGAGCTGTGGTTTGCTCACCCCTATTCATTTAACATTTTGCAGGTTTTAGCTCTATTTGAAGGCTTCTGCTTCTATTTCTACTTTTGGTTTTGCTTTGTGGGCTTTGTGAGTGTTTGTGGCTTCGTAGCCTTTGTAATTATTCTAGACTTCTGCTTTGTAATTCTTTCAGCTTCCGCTTTGTAATTTGTGAGACAAGTTGTAAGCATTATTTATGTAATAGAAGAGCATTTGTATCTGTTTGGGTTTCGTCAGAGAGTAGCCTTGCATGTCTTAGGTAGTAAGCGTGCGGCGTGTGATGGTCTCAGAACCAGGGTGGTTTTGGGGTCGTTACATTTAGTGGTATCAGAGCTAGGTTTGGTTTTCATTGGGTTTGTGGGTGTCTGCATGTCTACGCTTCCGTGTCTTTGCCTGCTATATGCTATGTGTTGACTGTTGCGTGATTTGTCTGCTATTTGGTGTCTGTTATGTGTGTCTGCTCTGTGGTTGTCCGCCATCAGAGTAGCGCAGCAGAAGCGTAGTGTTTGTCTGTGTGTATTTTGAGTTTTATGTGTAAGTCTGAGGGCGTCGGGTCCTTTGGGAAAGGATGCCAAATGTGAGTTTCAGTTCTGAGCTTCACTGATGTGTTTGTTGTGTGTTGTGTGTTAGTCAGATGTTTTTCCGCTGTGTGATGTGA
>JAIOTZ010001678.1:0-30171 GCA_023374045.1 Limonium bicolor | reverse complement strand
TGTTATCTTTAACAATTGTTCCTCGATGCTCGTTGGTCTTGACCGAAGCGGACTTGAGGTCATTTGCTGCTCTTGTGTTCACTTCTGGTTTTATTTCACTAATGCGTGTCTATATGTTGGCTGAGGTACCTCCCGTTGGGGTCTTTGAACGGGTTTGGTCAAGCTCGCAGGCGTGGATCAGGCTTGCAAGCGTGTGGACTTTTGGCCAGATTTTGGTATATTCTGTACACACCATTGTGTACTCCGTTTGAGACATTTTGAGGCCGATTATTGCCACCGTTGTGAAGAGGGCAGTAGTATTTGTTCTTTTTTTTTCTTCGAATGAGCCCAACCATCTTTGGGTATTCATTTCTAATCCAGCTCTGCCCCAACTATCATAAAATGCTGGAATGTCTTGATGATTTGTGTAACGCATATGGTACTGGTGTCCTCGATTTCTGGATAGTTGCGTTGGGAGTATTTGATCTGTAAATGCTTAAGTTGTTTGTCTAACCATGAGGTCAGGTTTGTTTAAATAGCTTCCAAAAGAAATCACACTTAAGCTTGTCATGTAGGTGATTTGATTACAGCGTCGCAGTTAGTTTTTAAATGAAGAACATCAAGGATTTTGCGTTCAAAGCATCACATTTCCAGTTACTTCTGTTTTCATAGATCTATGTTGTCTAATCCTTGTATATTTTATCACGTGTAAACCATCAGTTTTAAATTCAACCTCCCATGTGTATGTGTGTTGTTTCATTGTCTTTATCTAAGCCCTAGTTATATCCCTTTAGGTCCTGGCCATTAGGATAGTGGGGTCCCCCTGGCCTGATAGACCATTGGCCTATCTCATGGTGATGACATCCTAAACCTTAAAACACACATTTATGTATAAGCAAACAATAATCCCCTTAGGATAGTGAGTGTTCCCCTGGCCTGATAGACCATTGGCCTATCTCATGGTGGTAACATTCTAAGCCCTAAAATGTACCTAATACATGTATATATTGTAATTAAATCTCACTTCCGTTTCAGACCTCCAGCTCTTTAATTCAAAATTCTCCATCCTCAAATCCGGAAGTTGTCTCTCATTTCCACAACCTTTTTGTAAATACATATTTAACCTCTTAGTAATAAACTCATCTCCAATCTGATTCTCCAAATTTTTCTCATCCAAACTTGGCCCGTCCCCAAAATCGGCCCGAGCCAACAAGGCCCAAATCCGAAGCCCAAAGTCGCCCAAATTCGAAGCCCAAAGCCGCCCAAACCTGAAGCCCAAAGCTGTCCAAACTCTTGGCCCAAAAACAAGTCCAAACTAAACCCAAGGCCCAAAACCCACACTCGGCCCAAAACCCACACTCGGCCCAAAAACCCACACTCGGCCCAAAACCCACACTCGGCCCAAAACCCACACTCGGCCCAAAACCCACACTCGGCCCAAAAAACCCACACTCGGCCCAAAACCCACACTCGGCCCAAAACCCACACTCGGCCCAAATACCCATCCGGCCCAATTCATCAGCCCGATCCAAATTCCATACTCAACCAACCCAAAACCAAAAAGATCAATCCAAATCCACAACAAAACTTGAGCTCACAAAAATCAGCCCAAGCCTTGGCCCAAATTCGGTCCAAGCCCACACAAGTCAAACCAAGTCCACACAAGTCAAACAAGTCCACACAAGTCAAAACAAGTCCATAAATTTCAAACCTTGACCAAAAACCATTGACCTTGACCAAAAATGTTGACCTTGACCAAAAACATTGACCTTGACCAAAAAAAAATGTTGACCTTGACCTAACTTTGACCCCACCCGAACTTCAATCCAATTCAAACTCGACCTCAATCCAATTCAAATCGAACTCAACCTCAATCCAAACTGAACTCCAATTCAATTCAAACCTGTTTTATCCAGCTCAATTCAACTCAAACCCAAATACATTTCACCCAATCCACACTCAACTTGTAATTTCCCTTCAAAATCCAAAAACCAAAAAGAATTTCAAACCATCACTTTATTCAAATTTCATCGAGTTTTCAATGAAACCATTTTGTGGAATTTTAAAGGAAAAACTCTTCTCACATCACAGAAAACTCTTCTCAAGCGCAGAAAGTTCTTCTCACATATACAGAAAGTTTTCTCCCGAAACATTTCTCAAAATCAGTGTTTCTTCATAGAGAATTCCGAACAACTTCAAAGATTTTCTAACTCAGTTTTCAGACTCCAAAATAAACCGTTTTCGGGAGCAAGAAATGTCTAACCCCTTCAAAGCATTTCCCCCATGGTTAGAATATCACTTGTTCCTTCCCAGATAAAAATCCGAGGCGGGGCACTGGGGTCATAACCTCCCTTGTCGCAGTCTGGATCTCTTTAGGCGGGGCATTAGGGTGACAAACCTCCCTAATTGCAGCCTAGATTTTTACAAGGCGGGGTGCTAGGGAAGTAACGACCTTCCTAGTCGCAGCCGGGATTTTAGAATCGTCTAACTCCCTTCCGCTCGATTTCAATGTTTTCGGTTTTTAATGTTTTAAAACCCGGGAGTTAGAGAAGTTATTAGGGTTCGACCGAGAACATCTCATTCATGGTGTTTCTCTCTGAATCCTATTTTTCGACATAAATTCATTGCCCCATCTTTCGAGCCTCGGCGCTTATTATTAGTTAAGTGTCGTGTTGGGGGTACATAGGGTAATCCCTTGGGATTATCCGCCCTTTTACAACAAAAAATGATTTTTCGGTCTTAAAAGCTTTAAGAGAGACAATTCTGAATAAACCAATCCAACATTTCCATTAGAGCTCTAGGATTCATAAACACTTCTCAACCCTCCTCTGAACCAATTCTAAGTCACATAGGACCTCCAATTCTGAGACTCCCAGAAACCTGAAACATCTTCAAAACCCGAATACCTGCAAACCAAATATCCTCTTCCATACTCGATCATCCTTAAAACCCGATTGCTCCTCAACACATTCAGCTTCCCAAGACACCTCAAGAATCCGACCATTCCAAAACTCGAACTTCGCAAACACAAAAAACTCCTCAAATCAGCCAAGTGATCCAAATACCTCTTGACTCCACCAAAATGACCAACATGCCCCTTTACTCCTCAAAACTCCCATCATTCTCTTAATCCCGTGAAGGCCCAAAACAACCTCAAATCTCTCAGAGCATTTAAAACCTCTCAAACACTTCAACCAGACCAACTCCAATACCGACCTCATCCTCACCCCTCACCCAATCCTATCCTTGGCTTTTTAAATGAATCTCTTTAATAAGGTTTTGAAAGAAGGCAATCCCGACAATTGGAGACCGAGGTTTCCTCGGGCACCAATCCGAAGTCGTGGTCGTTGCCACTTCTAAGGGGTGTAACCCAGTGCGAACCCACACAGAATCTCTGTATGATCAGATAAGTCCTATCCATAGGCAACAAATCATCAGAGTCAAAACGGTTCTTAGAACCCTTCTTCCCTCCTTCCTAGTTCCTTAGGTCAAACTAGGTGGCGACTCTAGTCAATGGCATAAGTCCGCGTGGAGCCCATGAGAGCGGGTGTAGTGCTCACTAGCATTCCCCATAGCTTTCTGGGAAAGACGGACGATTAGTAGGTATTTGAGGGATGCCAGAATAACGGGTTTTCACCCTCCACAGAATGGCATTTTCTAGGATCGATTTTCAGTCAGACCATATTTAGATAGACCCCCCTCATACCGAAAAATCACCCTCCACAGAATGGCGACTCTGCTGGGAAAACTTGAGTAAGTTTTTCTCAAACTCAAGGAAGACTGAACTCCATTCAAAATTGTCGGGACTTCCCCACTTCTTTCAAAACCTTCAAGAGATTCTTTTCAAAGCCTTAGGATTATTCTACTCCACACTTAGAGTGTGTAGCTGATGAGGACAGCTAGGATTTGTTAGATCCTCAACAAACATTAACAATTGGTTAATCATTAGCTCACGATTAGAAAGAGACACTTAGGATTGAATGAAGCTAACTTCCCTTCAGGTTAATAACAACCAATTGGAATTACCGCCTTCAAGACAAAACAGTTAGTAAATAGGGTTGCTTGTTTTCTATGGTTTATTTACCGCATTCATATTATTGTTGCTTGTTGCGGGGTGAGACGGTCATTGACCTACACCATTACCGCTTTTACATTTACAAGTTGTGAGTGCATGGGTAGCTTAGGACATGCATTCCTCTGTGTCACCCCTATTTCCACGAGTCACGGCATCCCAATCGGTCCACGATTGATTTCCCATGAGTCGGGTCACTCACTGAGTGGTTAAGCCCGCGAGGCGAGACGGTCACCGACCTACGCCCTGAAGACTCATGATCCAAAATTATCCTCCATATCCGAGTCCAAACCAGCATATAGTGAACCATGAGCCTTCAGTGTCCAGCTGCCTAATCCGGTGTCTAGGACGGGTTTTATGGGTAGTCACCCCCTTGTATGCCGCCTGTCTGACCACCCTTCTGCCTTACCCTGAAGATTGCATGGGCTCAGTTCTCCATTGGTCCTCTGCACCACGGGTGTCTCTAAAGCCCAATGTCACGCTACACGTCCATAGAGGATCCCGTATTTACCGGATACCCATACATGGCACAACGTAGTCAGTGAATAATTTGGACTTTAGACACACCTGACCGTGCAGATGACGAGAGACCCGTTCCCATGCAGTACTTCCCCAAGTTTCCCAAAAGTGAGTATGTTGTGATAATCCCCGGCCGTGGCTCATGTGACTGTATCACTTCGGGTATCCTGACCTTTCGAACTTAAGCACTCCGGACTTTCTTGATGACGTGCCCCACAAGGCATAACAGAGATAAATCCCGAGAGATGAACAGTGAAGGAACGACGGTTCCCCCGGTGGTATGGAAGCACTGATTGACCTGGAAGGTGATTATCCCAATCATCCGCACTCAGCTCCACATAAAACCAGCCACGATTTATATTTTCGTTCTTATGTCTGTGTGATCACGATTTAAACACTTGAAAAATCGGAAAACGAATCATGTCGAACGCTCTAATGAAATATCTTCAAAGCCGTTCATCTCGAATGATTTCAAAATTGTTATTTCCAAAGCAGTTTTCAAAATCATTTTCAATCAAATTCTTTCAGAAAATAAACTTTGTCCAACGGTTTGTAAAGACCAGATTTCAAAAATCTATTACTTTCAAATGATTTTCGATCAGTATTTCTTACAAATGTTATTTCAAAAAACTATTTCCAAAAACGGATTTCAAAAACCTGCTTTTTACAAACGAATTTCAAACAACTTTTTCATGAATATTATCTCAAACTTGTTTTTGAAAACAGTTTTCGAAGTTGATTTTCACAAACGTATTTCAAAATAAATGATTTAGTCCCCATGTTGTGACTCGCTATTTTTGAAGTTCAACCCACCTTCAAGAGCAGTGGTCATTACTGTGGAGCGTACTAGTCATTTCGTGTTTTCACAAAAGTGGTGGATTTTCACAAAGATTTTGTGCTCGATCATTCATCTTTCCTTTCTAAAAAAAAACGCCCCTCATTTTCCTCGTCGGAGCAAGTGGAGCGCATGAAGATCAACAACAGTCTGAACCAAAAATCAGAGCTGCACCAACTCGAGTCCAGTGACATGAAGACTAGAAACAACCATCCGAGTTCGAAGTTGCTGAGGGTTAGAAGAGCACCAACCAATTTCTCTTGATCATAGTGTCACCTTGTTGACCGAACCCGAAGACGAGCAAGCAGCCAACCAAGAGCCCGAAGACGAGCGAGCAATCAACCAGAAGCATGAGGATGGACCAGAAGAGTTCAGAAGAAGTTTAGCTCAAAATTCCCCATTTTAATGACTTTTAGGATTGATGATGTATAGGTTTTCCCTATGATTCTTTTCTCTCTTGTCCATTTCTGAATAGATTACATGTATAGGTTTATACATTCCCTTTGAATTTATTTAGATCAAACGTGTATAGGGTTCCCTACTCCCTATTTTATTTGCGAATGATTAAGCATCAAAATTCATATTGAGAAAATCCACCACTTTGAAAACACGCGTTTTCAAAATTGTTTTTCCAAAACCTGGTTTCTGTTGGCATGCACGTATAATAAAAAAAACGAATAAGGAACGACCCCTCACAGTTATTTATCATTCATCAACTTTGCTTTATGGGGTGAGAATTCACGATATCTACAGGAGGTATCTCCTAGATAAACAACACCAGCAAATGCAACCGAGCACAAGGCAAATCGCATGCATTGCATTCATTACAAAAAGTCCCATGTATTCTCAGTCAGTTCAAATTCGTCAAACACGTACAAGTCCTGTCCACCTCAGAAAAATTGCATAATCATGTGTTTCATTGTCACTGCACTATACACCATCTTTCATCCCCATATCTCGACCGTCAAAGCCTGATCTCAGAGGGATAGAAAAGAAAACCGAGCTCAAACCTTTCCCAATCTCAAAGTGTATCATATAGTGGGGCTACCATGCGGGAGTTGTCACTCCCCAAAATCCAAAAAAATCATACACCCAAAAATCCAAAAATCATGCCTTCAAAAATCCCAAAAATGCAGTCACTGTCATACCATGGGACCACCATGCGGGAGTGGTCACTCCCTAAAAGTCCAAAAACTCCAGAAGCCAATCATCAACCGAATGTCTTTCTGAAACAGCCTCTCTCACATCACACCTAACAACTTCTCTCACATAGATCATCTTCAGGGCCAATCGTGACAGGATGAGCTTCATGGACTATCAACGGGAACCGACTCAAGCGAGACTAGGTGTAATCTTACCATTCATGCATTGCATCCAAAACAAAAACATTCAACCAAAATCCAAAATTCAATACATTTTCATTGTCAATATTTCATGCATCCTATACGTAGTTATTCCATATTACCACAACATATCACATGGTAGATAATTGTATTTGCATACTCCCATATCGAAACAACATCTTCGGGAAAATCACGAGAGATTGATTGAACAGAGTGCATGAACCACTTAACTCTCGACCCGTCAATGAGTACAAGGGTCCAATCAAAATCAGCACCACAAACCAAGTGAGTAGTGTGCGAAGAGCGGTATTTTCCTTTGAATTTCAAATGAGTGTTTTGGACAATCCAATGAGTGATGAGGAAAGATAGAGCGAGTCCACAGAGGTAAAACCACGAGCGACTTGTGTTTTCCTTCAACACATGGAGAGGCACAATTCATAGCGAGATCAATGTCGATAAACAGGATACGAACTGTGATTCATGCAAAGATCCGAGAATAGTAAGAAAACAATTATCGACTAATGAGGATGACGAGGCACTTAGGAAAAAAATCCCCACAAAACCAAAAAGCTTTGACTGCCCTTTACATAACCCCTTAGAGCCCCGCTGAGCCTTTCATGAAAAACTCTTTCTTCAGAAACTCCACAACATGCCAACCCACGTACATATTTACTGCCCTTGCAATAGAGGATCTCAAAGGAGCCGGAGCCATGGTCCCTCCCCACCATCTTCCACAAAAACAATGAAATGTTCAAAGAAATCAGTGAGTCAATGCAACTCCAAGGCCAAACACCTAAAAGAAAGCTGAAAAGGTTCAAGTAGATCGATAAGTCAATGCAACTTTGAAGCTGAAAGCCAAAATGCAAAGCAAAAAATGCTTGAGGAAGTTGATGAGCCAATGCAATTTCAAAAACACAAAAATGAGAAGAAAGTTCAAATCGTACGCCAGAAGAGGCAAGAAGGAGAAATCCAAACCAAAAGGACCAATGATGTCCCGAAAAACCGATAAGGGGTTATCAAAGCCCGTCTAATCATTCCACCCATGGCGAAGGTGAAACATTTCTCTATTGCACAAAAGCTCCACAACTCCTAAATAAATCCTCCAGTCCCATGTGACACATCACACCCCTCAGCCCCGTTATAACCCAATAAAAGACCTCTGACTCGTTAGTTGATGAGCGTTAACTGAAAAGTATCGGATCTGAAACATGAATCATAAGCTTCATACTTGTTATCAACATGTCCCGTCATCCCAAAGGGACCATGAGTGGAAGAGTGTGACCTTACCCCACAAGGTCTTTCGAGTGCGAGTGACTCTTTGATCGAAGCACCAAATCATAAACAGCTAACCCCATTGCAATTGAGGAATTTGTGAGGATTGGAAAGTCCAGAACCTCAAAAAGGAATTCTAAGGAAAATACTGCTCCGAGCATCGAGAGTATCATCACATCATTATCACACACGACCATACTCACGAGAGATTGACCCACATCCCTCCATGAGAGGAAAGTGATTCACGCCTTCGAGCTCAACAATCACTCGAGATCGAACCGAAGATGTCTTATATTCGTAAGCCTCATATTAATAGAGATAGACCATACCTTCTCTCAAAAAAACTGCATATGCATTTGCATCTCTTCTGCATTAGTATTTGCATGCATCATAACCACTTCATTTTCAACATCCGACTGGTAAGAACTCCACCCAGTCTCGCTGAAAGTCGACTTCAGTTGCAGTTGTTGAAGCATAACTTTTGATGTCAACAGAGCATCCGAGCCATCATCGAGCTATCTTGCCTCTTCGGAGCCATCCCGGCTATCACCGAGCTATCAACCATTCAAGAGCCATCTGAACCATACAAGACATTCGGAGCCATCCACTGTCATGCTCAAGCCTGATTGGAACTACTCACAAAACCAAGCTGAAGATGTGCGGGAGCCATCCTCTGACATTGAGAGCTTTCCTGGTGCTACCACAGGAGCCATTTCGTCACAAGGCCTTGCCCCCAGAGCATCGAACTACGTATGGTCTGATCTCAATATGGAATTGAGTACGTAGGCAGCCCGTCCAGGGTGCGACCACATCAAAGGCGAAAACTTCCCTTTTCCCCTCGGTGGCATCGAAGTGAACCAACCAAAGCGTCAACATGCTCAATCGGCACAAGGTCATCTCGGAGCCATCCATGGAAATCCTAGAACCATGATGGGAACTCCCAACAAAGTATGCAACTGTGTTTCATCATTCACTTGTGAAAAACCATTCACTCACTACAAAGTCCACAACAAATCCATCAAACAACAATAAATCATTATCGGAGCCATCAAGCCCCCTGAAAAAAATCTAAGGCAAATCAAAGCCCACAAACTGCCACAAAATCACCAACCAGGTCAAACCCACCACCACCCTGAGACCATTGGTCACACCAGAGCCATCAAACCACAATATATCCATCACCGGAGCCATCAAACTACTTCAAAACAACCAATACCTAATCGTTTCAAAACCACAATCACCGAGACCATTGGTCACACAGGAGTCATCAATGCATTGCTGGAGCCATCTCAGATCCTTGAAGCCATGCCGGAGCCATCCCAAAGCTTTGAAGCAACTCTGGAGCCATCAGCTCACACGAAAGTCTACATCCACAAATAGGGAGTTTAATTCAATTAATCATTGGTTAATCACCTCACATCACATATCATCTGCATATACCCACAAATTTTGCTCACTATCTAACGCATCTTCACACCTGCTAGGCAGCTATTGCGCTACTAGTGCGGTCGCATTTCATTTTACACCCTAGACAGCTATTGCGCTCTAGTGCGGTCGAATTTTTCGTTTTACACCTGCTAGACAGCTATTGCGCTACTAGTACGGTCGCCTTTCATTTACACCCGCTAACAGCTATTGCGCTACTAGTGCGGTCCATTTTCGTTTTACACCTGCTAGACAGCTATTGCGCTACTAGTACGGTCGCCTTTCATTTTACACCTGCTAGACAGCTATTGCGCTACTAGTACGGTCGCCTTTCGTTTTACACCTGCTAGACAGCTATTGCGCCTAGTACGGTCGCCTTTCATTTTACACCTGCTAGACAGTATTGCGCTACTAGTACGGTCGCCTTTCGTTTACACCCGCTAGACAGCTATTGCGCTACTAGTGCGGTCGAATTTTCTTACACCGCTAGACAGCTATTGCGCTACTAGTACGGTCGTTTTCATTTTACACCTGCTAGACAGCTATTGCGCTACTAGTGCGGTCGAATTTTCATTTTACACCCGCTAGACAGCTATTGCGCTACTAGTGCGGTCGAATTTTTCATTTTACACCTGCTAGACAGCTATTGCGCTACTAGTACGGTCGCCTTTCGTTTTACACCTGCTAGACAGCTATTGCGCTACTAGTACGGTCGCCTTTCATTTTACACCCGCTAGACAGCTATTGCGCTACTAGTGGGTCGAATTTTTCATTTTACACCTGCTAGACAGCTATTGCGTACTAGTACGGTCGTCTTTCATTTTACACCGCTAGACAGCTATTGCGCTACTAGTCGGTCGCTTTCATTTTACACCGCTAGACAGCTATTGCGCTTCTAATGCGGTCGAATTTTTCGTTTTACACCTGCTAGACAGCTATTGCGCTACTAGTACGGTCGCCTTTCATTTTACACACCGCTAGACAGCTATTGCGCTACTAGTGCGGTCCTTTCGTTTTACACCTGCTAGACAGCTATTGCGCTACTAGTACGGTCGCCTTCATTTTACACCTGCTAGACAGCTATTGCGCTACTAGTACGGTCGCCTTTCGTTTACACCTGCTAGACAGCTATTGCGCTACTAGTACGGTCGCCTTTCATTTTACACCTGCTAGACAGCTATTGCGCTACTAGTACGGTCGCCTTTCGTTTTACACCCGCTAGACAGCTATTGCGCTACTAGTGCGGTCGAATTTTCATTTTACACCGCTAGACAGCTATTGCGCTACTAGTACGGTCGAATTTTTCATTTACACCTGCTAGACAGCTATTGCGCTACTAGTACGGTCGCCTTTCGTTTTACACCTGCTAGACAGCTATTGCGCTACTAGTACGGTCGCCTTTCATTTTACCCGCTAGACAGCTATTGCGCTACTAGTGCGGTCGAATTTTTCATTTTACACCTGCTAGACAGCTATTGCGCTACTAGTACGGTCGTCTTTCATTTTACCCGCTAGACAGCTATTGCGCTACTAGTGCGGTCGAATTTTCATTTTACACCTGCTAGACAGCTATTGCGCTACTAGTACGGTCGCCTTTCGTTTTACACCTGCTAGAAGCTATTGCGCTACTAGTACGGTCGCCTTTCATTTTACACCGCTAGACAGCTATTGCGCTACTAGTGCGGTCGAATTTTCATTTTACACCTGCTAGACAGCTATTGCGCTACTAGTACGGTCGCCTTTCATTTTACACCGCTAGACAGCTATTGCGCTACTAGTGCGGTCGCATTTCATTTTACACCGCTAGACAGCTATTGCGCTAGTGCGGTCGAATTTTCGTTTACATGCTAGACAGCTATTGCGCTACTAGTACGGTCGCCTTTCATTTTACACCCGCTAGACAGCTATTGCGCTACTAGTGCGGTCAATTTTCGTTTTACACCTGCTAGACAGCTATTGCGCTACTAGTACGGTCGCCTTTCATTTTACACCTGCTAGACAGCTATTGCGCTACTAGTACGGTCGCCTTTCGTTTTACACCTGCTAGACAGCTATTGCGCTACTAGTACGGTCGCCTTTCATTTTACACCTGCTAGACAGCTATTGCGCTACTAGTACGGTCGCCTTTCGTTTTACACCCGCTAGACAGCTATTGCGCTACTAGTGCGGTCGAATTTTTCTTTTACACCGCTAGACAGCTATTGCGCTACTAGTGCGGTCGAATTTTTCATTTTACACCTGCTAGACAGCTATTGCGCTACTAGTGCGGTCGTTTTCATTTTACCCGCTAGACAGCTATTGCGCTACTAGTGCGGTCGAATTTTTCATTTTACACCTGCTAGACAGCTATTGCGCTACTAGTACGGTCGCCTTTCGTTTTACACCTGCTAGACAGCTATTGCGCTACTAGTACGGTCGCCTTTCATTTTACACCGCTAGACAGCTATTGCGCTACTAGTGCGGTCGAATTTTTCATTTTACACCTGCTAGACAGCTATTGCGCTACTAGTACGGTCGTCTTTCATTTTACACCGCTAGACAGCTATTGCGCTACTAGTGCGGTCGCTTTCATTTTACACCGCTAGACAGCTATTGCGCTACTAGTGCGGTATTTTCGTTTTACACCTGCTAGACAGCTATTGCGCTACTAGTACGGTCGCCTTTCATTTTACCCGCTAGACAGCTATTGCGCTACTAGTGCGGTCACTTTCGTTTTACACCTGCTAGACAGCTATTGCGCTACTAGTACGGTCGCCTTTCATTTTACACCTGCTAGACAGCTATTGCGCTACTAGTACGGTCGCCTTTCGTTTTACACCTGCTAGACAGCTATTGCGCTACTAGTACGGCCTTTCATTTTACACCTGCTAGACAGCTATTGCGCTACTAGTACGGTCGCCTTTCGTTTTACACCGCTAGACAGCTATTGCGCTACTAGTGCGGTCGAATTTTCATTTACACCGCTAGACAGCTATTGCGCTACTAGTGCGGTCGAATTTTTCATTTTACACCTGCTAGACAGCTATTGCGCTACTAGTACGGTCGCCTTTTTTACACCTGCTAGACAGCTATTGCGCTACTAGTACGGTCGCCTTTCATTTTACACCCGCTAGACAGCTATTGCGCTACTAGTGCGGTCGAATTTTTCATTTTACACCTGCTAGACAGCTATTGCGCTACTAGTACGGTCGCCTTTCATTTTACACCGCTAGACAGCTATTGCGCTACTAGTGCGGTCGAATTTTCATTTTACACCTGCTAGACAGCTATTGCGCTACTAGTACGGTCGCTTTTCGTTTTACACCTGCTAGACAGCTATTGCGCTACTAGTACGGTCGTTTCATTTTACACCCGCTAGACAGCTATTGCGCTACTAGTGCGGTCAATTTTTCATTTTACACCTGCTAGACAGCTATTGCGCTACTAGTACGGTCGTCTTTCATTTTACACCCGCTAGACAGCTATTGCGCTACTAGTGCGGTCGAATTTTCATTTTACACCTGCTAGACAGCTATTGCGCTACTAGTGCGGTCGAATTTTTCATTTTACACCTGCTAGACAGCTATTGCGCTACTAGTACGGTCGTCTTTCATTTTACACCCGCTAGACAGCTATTGCGCTACTAGTGCGGTCGAATTTTTCATTTTACACCTGCTAGACAGCTATTGCGCTACTAGTACGGTCGCCTTTCGTTTTACACCTGCTAGACAGCTATTGCACTACTAGTACGGTCGCCTTTCTTTTACACCGCTAGACAGCTATTGCGCTACTAGTGCGGTCGAATTTTTCATTTTACACCGCTAGACAGCTATTGCGCTACTAGTGCGGTCGAATTTTTCATTTTACACCTGCTAGACAGCTATTGCGCTACTAGTACGGTCGCCTTTGTTTTACACCTGCTAGACAGCTATTGCGCTACTAGTACGGTCGCCTTTCGTTTTACACCGCTAGACAGCTATTGCGCTACTAGTGCGGTCGAATTTTTCATTTTACACCTGCTAGACAGCTATTGCGCTACTAGTACGGTCGCCTTTCATTTTACACCGCTAGACAGCTATTGCGCTACTAGTGCGGTCGAATTTTCATTTTACACCTGCTGACAGCTATTGCGCTACTAGTACGGTCGCCTTTCGTTTTACACCTGCTAGACAGCTATTGCGCTACTAGCGGTCGCCTTTCGTTTTACACCTGCTAGACAGCTATTGCGCTACTAGTACGGTCGCCTTTCATTTTACACCTGCTAGACAGCTATTGCGCTACTAGTACGGTCGCCTTTCGTTTTACAGCTAGACAGCTATTGCGCTACTAGTGCGGTCGAGTTTTTCATTTTACCCGCTAGACAGCTATTGCGCTACTAGTGCGGTCGAATTTTTCATTTTACACCTGCTAGACAGCTATTGCGCTACTAGTACGGTCGCCTTTCGTTTTACACCTGCTAGACAGCTATTGCGCTACTAGTACGGTCGCCTTTCATTTTACACCCGCTAGACAGCTATTGCGCTACTAGTGCGGTCGAATTTTTCATTTTACACCTGCTAGACAGCTATTGCGCTACTAGTACGGTCGTCTTTCATTTTACACCCGCTAGACAGCTATTGCGCTACTAGTGCGGTCGAATTTTTCATTTTACACCTGCTAGACAGCTATTGCGCTACTAGTACGGTCGCCTTTCGTTTTACACCTGCTAGACAGCTATTGCGCTACTAGTACGGTCGTCTTTCATTTTACACCCGCTAGACAGCTATTGCGCTACTAGTGCGGTCGAATTTTTCATTTTACACCTGCTAGACAGCTATTGCGCTACTAGTACGGTCGTCTTTCATTTTACACCTGCTAGACAGCTATTGCGCTACTAGTGCGGTCGAATTTTTCATTTTACACCTGCTAGACAGCTATTGCGCTACTAGTGCGGTCGAATTTTCATTTTACACCTGCTAGACAGCTATTGCGCTACTAGTACGGTCGTCTTTCATTTTACACCTGCTAGACAGCTATTGCGCTACTAGTGCGGTCGAATTTTTCATTTTGCACCTGCTAGACAGCTATTGCGCTACTAGTGCGGTCGCCTTTCGTTTTACACCTGCTAGACAGCTATTGCGCTACTAGTACGGTCGCCTTTCGTTTTACACCCGCTAGACAGCTATTGCGCTACTAGTGCGGTCGAATTTTTCATTTTACACCGCTAGACAGCTATTGCGCTACTAGTGCGGTCGGATTTTTCATTTACACCTGCTAGACAGCTATTGCGCTACTAGTACGGTCGCCTTTCGTTTTACACCTGCTAGACAGCTATTGCGCTACTAGTACGGTCGCCTTTCGTTTTACACCCGCTAGACAGCTATTGCGCTACTAGGTCGAATTTTCATTTTACACCTGCTAGACAGCTATTGCGCTACTAGTACGGTCGCCTTTCATTTTACACCGCTAGACAGCTATTGCGCTACTAGTGCGGTCGAATTTTTCATTTTACACCTGCTAGACAGCTATTGCGCTACTACGGTCGCCTTTCGTTTTACACCTGCTAGACAGCTATTGCGCTACTAGTACGGTCGCCTTTCGTTTTACACCTGCTAGACAGCTATTGCGCTACTAGTATGGTCGCCTTTCGTTTTACACCCGCTAGGCAGCTATTGCGCTACTAGTGCGGTCGACTTTTCGTTTTACACCCGCTAGACAGCTATTGCGCTACTAGTGCGGTCGACTTTTCATTTTACACCTGTTAGACAGCTATTGCGCTACTAGTACGTTGCCTTTCGTTTTACACCTGCTCTTTATTTACACTGCTAGACAGCTATGCGCTACTAGTAAGGTACCGAACTTGCATTCTAGGCCTGTCATAAGCCCTAGGGCTGGATATCAAGAGGTCCAGTTGAGGCACTCCTAAGCCCTCGTGCACCGTAAACCAATCTAATTGTTAGTATCATAGGCTCGTCATAAGTCCTATGACTAGATATCAAGAGGTCTAGTTGAGGCTCGTCATAAGTCCTCGTACTTTCAATTGCATTATAGGCTCGACATGAGTCCTATGGTTAGATGTCAAGAGGTCTAACTGAGGCTCGTCATAAGTCCTCGTACTTTCAATCACATTCATACACTCACAATCGCATCCCATCAAATCACAAAACCGTAGTGAGAATTTTGGCGCCCCGTCAACCTTGATCCAATTATGCAAAGGTTTTGCAGAATTGAATCAAGGGGAGCCATCTGTAGACACGACAAAATTCTCACCCATAAAGCAAATTCCGAAATAATAGAGGGGTTGTCGCCTTTCTTTTTCAAAAACATATCAGCGTGCGTGCTAAAACGAAACCATCATTTTTAATCTTTTTCAAAGCATTTCATAGAAACACGATTTTTTTCGAAAATGAATTTCCAAATGACAATCCGGTTTTAAACCCATCCCTTTTTAGAGTTTATACCGTTTGAGTTAGAACTCTTGTATTATTTCTCCCGTAAACATACTGAAAGTCGATCCAGCATAACTGGCCAGCATACCCATTAGACAGTCTACTAACCCGGGTTCGATTCCTGGTGCAAGCAGGATTGTGTTTCTTTTCCATTTTAACCCGATACGAAGTATTTTATCTGTCTTCCACGCCCATATACTGAGTTCCGCTTTAGTCCAGCCGGGTAAGGGGCGATGAGTCTTGTTGGGCAACCCGAGTTCGAAACTTGGTAGCAACACTTGTCTCATTTTTTTTATTTAGTGTTATCCCCTTTCTCTCTTTCAATCAGCCCATACATAGCCAGGGTCCGGCCCAGAAACAAAGCCCATGCGGTAAATAACCCAACCATCAAACATTCTCTTTGGAAACCCTATTCCAACATTATATAACAACATAAAAAAACCTAACTCGTAAGAGGAGTCAGCCGCACTATTCCTCTATCTTCTTCACGGTCCATCTTCGACAGACACAAAGAAAAAGAGAGAGATCCGACGTTTTTTCTTTCTCTGTGGCCTGAGCTCTTCATTCTCTGGTCTTCCTCGATTTCAAACCCAGAAAACAGAACGCTCTGAAAAACCCTAAACTACTCAGAAAACAATAATCGTCACTTCTCCTCCTCCCTCTGTAATTTTGCAATCCAACTGGCGAATAGGGAGCATCGCCTCCTTCCTTCGAATCTCCTAACCCATGGAATCGCACCCGTCATCAAAGCCAAACTCCAGCCTCATTTCCTCCTTCGTTTCGCAAATTACCCGTAACCCTTTCCATGCTTTCTCGTCTCCCCGTTCGAACTCTCCTTAGTCGGTTTATCCAAGCTTCACCGTTGACTACTGTCTCACACCACCATGAAATATCATCACCGACGCCGCTCCTATCGGTTGAAGCTTCTTGGTTTATACGAACAAACAGGGAGTAGAAGGAGCAAACTCGAAATAAAACCGGCACGTGAAACTCCATCTTGAAAGGTACTTTTCTCCTTCCTTCTGCTTCATTCCGACCTGAGCTTGAAGGTGATGGATGTTTGAATGTCTGGCTAGATTTCGCTGAGTCGATTTACTGTCTTCTAACTTCCTTCGTTATCGACTGGTTTAACAATGTCGATTTCATCCCTGCTGTGCGCGCCTGATCGACGGTTTGTGTGTGGTTGGTTTCAGTCCAATAATCCATACGTGTTCGTTTTGCGTTTCAATCTTCTGTACATGCCATTGTTAACGTTTTTGAAGTGTTGGACCGACATTTCTTGTGTAATATGGTGATTGATTTTGAAAGCTTAGTTATCTGTTTTGGTCTTCTCGTTAAACGCTTTGTGGAAGTTGGCGAATGAATATGCGTTTATTTGTAGGTATAAGATTATTCTTCGTTTTGTTTAATCACCCGCTTCGAGCCGGTCAATCTGAATATAATCTTGAACTTGTTTGATTCGATTTACTACCACTGGGTTGGATCTGTCCGGTTGTTAACTGGTTTGTTTGGTTCTGATCATGTAGACTCGTTTGAGTCTGTCCGTACCAGGATCGGTTCTAAGTTCCGATTGATTTGTTATCTTTCACCTGAATTTCGTTCCTCGATGCTCGTTGGTCTTGACCGAAGCGGACTTGAGGTCATTTGCTGCTCTTGTGTTCACTTTTGGTTTTATTTCACTAATGCCGTGTCTATATGTTGGCTGAGGTACCTCCCGTTGGGGTCTTTGAACGGGTTTGGTCAAGCTCGCAGGCGTGGATCAGGCTTGCAAGCGTGTGGACTTTTGGCCAGATTTTGGTATATTCTGTACACACCATTGTGTACTCCGTTTGAGACATTTTGAGGCCGATTATTGCCACCGTTGTGAAGAGGGCAGTAGTATTTGTTCTTTTTTTTTTCTTTCGAATGAGCCACAACCATCTTTGGGTATTCATTTCTAATTCAGCTCGGCCCCAACTATCATAAAATGCTGGAATGTCTTGATGATTTGTGTAACGCATATGGTACTGGTGTCCTCGATTTCTGGATAGTTGCGTTGGGAGTATTTGATCTGTAAATGCTTAAGTTGTTTGTCTAACCATGAGGTCAGGTTTGTTTAAATAGCTTTCCAAAAGAAATCACACTTAAGCTTGTCATGTAGGTGATTTGATTACAGCGTTGCAGTTAGTTTTTAAATGAAGAACGTCAAGGATTTTGCGTTCAAAGCATCACATTTCCAGTTACTTCTGTTTTCATAGATCTATGTTGTCTAATCCTTGTATATTTTATCACGTGTAAACCATCAGTTTTAAATTCAACCTCCCATGTGTATGTGTGTTGTTTCATATTGTCTTTATCTAAGCCCTAGTTATATCCCTTTAGGTCCTGGCCATTAGGATAGTGGGGTCCCCCTGGCCTGATAGACCATTGGCCTGTCTCATGGTGATGACATCCTAAACCTTAAAACACACATTTATGTATAAGCAAACAATAATCTCCTTAGGATAGTGAGTGTTCCCCTGGCCTGATAGACCATTGGCCTATCTCATGGTGGTAACATTCTAAGCCCTAAAATGTACCTAATACATGTATATATATGTAATTAAATCTCACTTCCGTTTCAGACCTCCAGCTCTTTAATTCAAAATTCTCCATCCTCAAATCCGGAAGTTGTCTCTCATTTCCACAACCTTTTTGTAAATACATATTTTAACTTCTTAGTAATAAACTCATCTCCAATCTGATTCTCCAAATTTTTCTCATCCAAACTTGGCCCGTCCCCAAAATCGGCCCGAGCCAACAAGGCCCAAATCCGAAGCCCAAAGTCGCCCAAATTCGAGGCCCAAAGCCGCCCAAACCTGAAGCCCAAAGCTGTCCAAACTCTTGGCCCAAAAACAAGTCCAAACTAAACCCAAGGCCCAAAACCCACACTCGGCCCAAAACCCACACTCGGCCCAAAAAACCCACACTCGGCCCAAAACCCACACTCGGCCCAAAACCCACACTCGGCCCAAAACCCACACTCGGCCCAAAAAACCCACACTCGGCCCAAAACCCACACTCGGCCCAAATACCCATCCGGCCCAATTCATCAGCCCGATCCAAATTCCATACTCAACCCAACCCAAAACCAAAAAGATCAATCCAAATCCACAACCAAAACTTGAGCTCACAAAAATCAGCCCAAGCCTTGGCCCAAATTCGGTCCAAGCCCACACAAGTCAAACCAAGTCCACACAAGTCAAACCAAGTCCACACAAGTCAAACCAAGTCCACACAAGTCAAAACAAGTCCATAAATTTCAAACCTTGACCAAAAACCATTGACCTTGACCAAAAATGTTGACCTTGACCAAAAACATTGACCTTGACCAAAAAAAAATGTTGACCTTGACCCAACTTTGACCCCACCCGAACTTCAATCCAATTCAAACTCGACCTCAATCCAATTCAAATCGAACTCAACCTCAATCCAAACTGAACTCCAATTCAATTCAAACCTGTTTTATCCAGCTCAATTCAACTCAAACCCAATTACATTTCACCCAATCCACACTCAACTTGTAATTTCCCTTCAAAATCCAAAAACCAAAAAAGAATTTCAAACCATCACTTTATTCAAATTTCATCGAGTTTTCAATGAAACCATTTTGTGGAATTTTAAAGGAAAAACTCTTCTCACATCACAGAAAACTCTTCTCAAGCGCAGAAAGTTCTTCTCACATATACAGAAAGTTTTCTCCCGAAACATTTCTTAAAATCAGTGTTTCTTCATAGAGAATTCCGAACAACTTCAAAGATTTTCTAACTCAGTTTTCAGACTCCAAAATAAAACCGTTTTCGGGGAGCAAGAAATGTCTAACCCCTTCAAAAGCATTTCCCCCATGGTTAGAATATCACTTGTCTTCCTTCCCAGAATAAAAATCCGAGGCGGGGCACTGGGGTCATAACCTCCCTTGTCGCAGTCTGGATCTCTTTAGGTGGGACATTAGGGTGACAAACCTCCCTTAATTGCAGCCTAGATTTTTACAAGGCGGGGTGCTAGGGAAGTAACGACCTTCCTAGTCGCAGCCGGGATTTTAGAATCGTCTAACTCCCTTCCGCTCGATTTCAATGTTTTCGGTTTTTAATGTTTTAAAACCCGGGAGTTAGAGAAGTTATTAGGGTTCGACCGAGAACATCTCATTCATGGTTTTCTCTCTGAATCCTATTTTTCGACATAAATTCATTGCCCCATCTTTCGAGCCTCGGCGCTTATTATTAGTTAAGTGTGTGTGTCGAGGGGGTACATAGGGTTCCCTTGGGATTATCCGCCTTTTACAACAAAAAATGATTTTTCGGTCTTAAAAGCTTTAAGAGAGACAATTCTGAATAAACCAATCCAACATTTCCATTAGAGCTCTAGGATTCATAAACACTTCTCAACCCTCCTCTGAACCAATTCTAAGTCACATAGGACCTCCAATTCCTGAAGACTCCCAGAAACCTGAAACATCTTCAAAACCCGAATACCTGCAAACCAAATATCCTCTTCCATACTCGATCATCCTTAAAACCCGATTTGCTCCTCAACACATTCAACTTTCCAAGACACCTCAAGAACCCGACCATTTCAAAATTTGAACTTCGCAAACACGAAAAACTCCTCAAATCAGCCAAGTGATCCAAATACCTCTTGACTCCACCAAAATGACCAACATGCCCCTTTACTCCTCAAAACTCCCATCATTCTCTTGATCCCGTGAAGGCCCAAAACAACCTCAAATCTCTCAGAGCATTTAAAACCTCTCAAACACTTCAACCAGACCACTCCAATACCGGCCTCATCCTCACCCCTCACTCAATCCTATCCTTGGCTTTTAAAATGAATCTCTCTAATAAGGTTTTGAAAGAAGGCAATCCCGACAATTGGAGACCGAGGTTTCCTCGGGCACCAATCCGAAGTCGTGGTCGTTGCCACTTCTAAGGGGTGTAACCCAGTGCGAACCCACACAGAATCTCTAGTATGATCAGATAAGTCCTATCCATAGGCAACAAATCATCAGAGTCAACCAACGGTTCTTAGAACCCTTCTTCCCTCCCTTCCTAGTTCCTTAGGTCAAACTAGGTGGCGACTCTAGTCAATGGCATAAGTCCGCGTGGAGCCCATGGAGAGCGGGTGTAGTGCTCACTAGCATTCCCCATAAGCTTTCTGGGAAAGACGGACGATTTAGTAGGTATTTGAGGGATGCCAGAATAACGGGTTTTCACCCTCCACAGAATGGCATTTTTCTAGGGTCTCGACTTTTCAGTCAGACCATATTTAGATAGACCCCCCCTCATACCGAAAAATCACCCTCCACATGAGTAAGTTTGGAATTGAAATTGGGCTGAGATTTGAATTGAATTTGGGGTTGAGATTGAACTGAATTTGGGCTGAATTTGAATTGAAATTGAGTTGGAATGTTGAATGAATTTTTGAATTGAATTGAATTTGAATGAATTTTTGTCATGATTTGAGTTTTGAATGTTAGGATTAAGGATGATTTAGGATGTTCTTTTGGTTTTGAAAGGTATTATTCCCCACAAAGTAAATCAGAAATATGCTAGTTGTGGGGTACCTTTCTAGGGCTTCTCTACACCGGATTTGAGAATCCATAAATAATCAAGTCCTAATAGGCTATCTAGGGCCACCTGTTGTAGCCGGTTTGGCTAGGGATGAGTTGGGCTCGAATTAAAAGTTAGACTTGGGCTGAGAGTGTACAGCAACCTAAGTGGGCCCTAACCCAATAGGACAAGAAACATGATAACGATTATGAATTTGAGACAATGACAATCATATAGACATGTAGAGCAGACAAGAACAAACATAACAATTTAACTAAATAATCAACCAACGTTGCAAGGAAGCACTCAAGCAAATAAATCTCTTACGGTTTGAGATTGTGAATGGATGGGAACTAGACAAGTTATTAAAGCTAGAGTTATCGATTTAATGGAAGAAAGTGAATACTTAAGCTAAGGTGATCTAGATGATGGTCGAACTAATACTACCAAAGAGAAGTAAATCACGGGACATGAGGTTAAACATTAAGGATCATGATTAATGCCCGATTTATTCCTTTGTTGGTGAAACCTAATCCAAGTTGTTAATCCTTTTATTTCCTTTTCTGTTTGACTTAACAACTACACTTTTGTTGCCCCCCTTTTCTTTTATATATAAAAAAAACCATTAAGTCTCTAACTATCGGAACATCTAATTAAAACCTAGATTCATGACCACTAACCCAAGTTATTCACATTATGCTCACCGTTCGATTTTGTTTGGTTAGAGGATCTTGACTAAAAAAATGATCAACTAACTAAAGCAATATAACTTAACCTTAAATTTTCCTTTTTACATAGTTAAACATGAGAAATGAATAAATAAACACACACGGAAAATAAATACGCAAGAAAGGAGAACCATGAGAGCCACTTCGAATGAGCATAAATACACAGAGGCTAATGTTTTCTCATCAGGTTACTAATTAACGTAAACAATATACAGAGAAAGAGTATGCAAGTTCCAATTAACAGAGAACAGCTGATGGGTGTCATTTTCTTTTTACGGGAAACATACTAACATATCAGAAAGGGGAGAGATATGTTCTTGTTTACTAGATCGGGAGCAAAATTGCTATCGAAGAAGAGAATGACAGAGGCGGAGGCATGTATATCGCTTGCTCGCCAGATTTGGGTTCCAAATCATCGTTTGTGAAGAGATGAAGTAGGCGCAGAGCATTTGTCCTTGTTCGCCAAGTAGGTTGTAAATTACCGTCGACTGTGAAAGGATGAAGCAGGCACAGAGCAATAGTTCCTTGTCTTCGCCAGCGTATTGAAGAGGATGAAGCGTGCGGAGTGGGCCGTTCCTGCTCAGCAGTTTGGTCACAAAATTACCGTTGATGATGGAAGTGAAGAGAGGGCAGGAGCTTGCTCCATGTTCGCAAGTTGGGTTGCCAAATTACCGTTCGTGAAGAGATGGGAGGAAGCAGGAGCGTCTGTGAAGGGATGAAGCAGGCGTAGAGCATTTATCCTTGTTTGCCAATATGGGTTGAAAAAATACGGGAGTGAAGAGAATGGAGGGAGCTGAGCAGATATTAGTTGTTTTGCCAGTTTCAGAGTGCAAAATTGTCCTGGGAAGAGAATGAAGGTAAGGGCATGTGTGTTTGTTATTTGCAAGCTGGGTAGGAAAATTATTGGGAGTGAAGTGACTGAAGAATGCAGAACAGGTGGGTTTCTTGTCGCCAGTTTTGAACAAAATTACAGTGAGGAAGAGATGAGGAGAACGCAGGGATGTAAGCTCCTTGTTCGTCAGTTTGGTGGGCAATATTACCGTGAGGAAGAGATGAAGAGAGGACATAGATGTGTGTTGTTTCGTCAGTTGGGTGAGCAAAATCACGGTGAGTGTATAGATGAATGAAGGCGCAAAGATGTATGTTTTGTTTCGTCAGTTGGGTGAGAAAAATTACGGTGAGGAAGAAGAGAATGAAAACAGTCCTGGGTTGTATGTTTCACATTCAGCAGTTTGTGTGAAGAGATGAACCAAAGTAGAGCATGTATGTTCCTTGTGTATCAGTTTGATTGCAAAATTACCCTTGGTGAAGAGAAATGAAGGCAGGGTGTGCATCGTGAGTAAGAGATTGAAGAGGGAGTTGTATGTTCCTTGTACGCTGGTGAAGAGAGTGAAGACGGTGCAAGGTGTATGTCCTTCGCCAGTTAAGTTGCAAATCTCTCGTGAGTGAACAGAAAGAAAAACACAGAGCATGTATATCCCTTGCTTGCTAGTTTTGATTTGAGGCAGAGCGTGTATTTTCTTGCTTGCTAGTTTGGGTTGCAAACATTGCCAGGGATGAGCAGATCTGTTCCTTATGTTGCTAGTTTGGTGTGCAAAATCATCGAGACCATGAGAATGACAGGAGTGCTGTGTATTGTTGTTTGCCAGATGAGGTTACAAGAATCGTGAATGAGGAAAATGGAGAAGAAGGGGCATGTATATTCGTTTTTTTCTTGAAGCAGGAAGGAGAGAACGTCTTTCTGTATGAGATATTTTTTGGGATCGGGGACTGTTGGTGGCTACGTGCTCTACTTCTTTTTATAGATAAAGGAATAGGGTTTTTCTGGTTGTTCATGAGCAAAGTCAGATTGGGTTTTCGTTGAATTTGGAGTGGGTTGTAGATGCAAGTAGAAGTAAAAACAATATGTACACACAGGGCAGGATTTGAACCCAAACCTCTGGGTTCTCCAAAGTAGGCACATACCTGTTGGGCTGGCGTAAAAGAAAAAAACTACTGCCCAGGATTGCCTATACTCGGGTTTGAACATGAGACATTTGATAACCCACACACATATATGCTAACCAACTACACTATTGCTAGAAGTTAATGTAAAAATGTAAGAAACAATACTAAAGCTCTAACTCGAACTGAATGACTTCTCTAAAAATGATAGAATTTTAAACGGAAATACAGAGTAAACGAATGGGTTTTTTCAATAAAATAATTATTTTCTCCTTAGAAGGCATGAAACTATGGATTTTAAATAATAAAGTACAAAACGTGATAAAAACATAAAATAAACGAAATAACATAATAATAAGTACATAAAATAATGAAGTATGATGGAAATAAGAATACAGGCGGTTGTCCTAAAATGGAAGTTGAATTAGATATGTACGAATAGCATGTAATGAAGATAGAAAATAGAAAAAACAAATAAAATGAGATGAGAGGGAGTTTAATGTGATAAAACGAAATATGCTAGTATGGAATAATAGCAAAAATGTACATAAACTGATGAAAATAATTCTAAAATAATAATTGATAAAGACAAAATATAAGCAAGTACTAATAAGGAAAACAAGTAAAAGTATCAATGAAATTAAATAAGGTAAAATAAACAAGTAACCAAATAAAAACGAATAGGCAAATAAAAACAGAACCGACTAACATGAAATAAATAGAAAATGAAATGGTAAATTAAGTAAATAACAAAAAGGGATGGGTTTGAAATAGATGCTTTGAAAATTAAATTTAAAAATGTTGTCATAAAATGACAGTTCCATTTTGGAATGCATGTTAATGATTTTGAAAAAGAAAGGAAACGGCCCCTCTTATTTTATTTATTATTTCGGGATTTACTTTATGGGGTGAGAATTTTTGTTGTCTACAGCTAGTTAAAAGTTTTGATGTCAAAATCAGAATTTGTCAAAACTGGGATTAAGACAAAATTAGGGTTTTGACATTTAATTAACATTTCAGAATTAAAATTTGGGTTTTGAAATTAAATTAGGGTTTTGGTTTGTGATTTGGTGTTATGCGGAAATAAGATTCCAATGGAGGTTCTAATTTGAAATTTTGGGTTTAGTGAAATTGGTGGGAGGATTTGAATTTTAGGAAGGTTTGGAGGCAATTCAAAGTTGTGGAATAAAAAAAATTAAAATTAATTAGGTTGAAATTTTGGGACAATCTCAAAATGAAATTAAGGTTGATATGAAATTGAAATTTAGGGTTTTGGTTTGAATTAGAGCGAATCTGAAAAGTTGAACTAAGTTGGGGTAAAATTGTAATTTGGAGAGGTTTAGGGTTAATTCTGAAATTTGGTTTCGGGAATAATTAGGGTTAGTTGTAAAATCTAAGTGTTATTAGAGTATTTAGGTGATAATTGTATAATTAGTTTTTAGATAAATAGGTTAGTAGTATATTATGTGGGCTAACCTAATTGGGTTAGTGGGTAAAATTTTATTGGGCCAAATCCAAAGGTTAGAGCCCATCCCAATAGACTTTTATAGACTATGGGCCTTAAATAACTAAGGTCCAAGTCGGACCCAATTCAAACATGAAGGCCCAAACCTTAGTTGTCCTATTGAACCCTTAACTAAAATCCTCTCATTGAGTTGACCATTGACCTTGACCGAAACATGTTAGTCCTTTGACGAGAGGTTTGGACCCATATTCAGTAGTGGGCTTAGGATTAGGCCCAATCTAGACATTGAGATTAATTGGGCCAAATCAAAAATGAAAATTACTTAGATCCAACACAGATAATGAAGGATGTAATTTAAAAACAAAAAGAGATAGTGGCTAGTAGTGGAACTCACTTGGGCTGAACATAAGCCCATTAAGTTCAGGCCCAAGTAAGAAAGGGATAAAATCTAGACATCAATCGGGTCAAATCCAAGTTAGAAGTGGATAAAAATTTGAATATTAAATTGGGCCAACTCTAAATGAATTTAAGAGAGTTATTTGATGAATGGGTTAAGTAATATGCTAAGGTAAGTTAGGGTTAAATTAAATACATATGATTGAATGAAGATATTGTAATAAGGATTAATCCTAAAGGTTGTAGAAATTTTACCACATTGTTAGTTGCTAACAACGTGAGAGGATTAATTAGCTAACCTCGGATTCGAATAATTTAAGTAATGATCCGATTAATAACGAATAATTAATCATTGGGGTTAACTACAAGGGATTAATCCGTTCAAGAGATAACAAAAAGATTTTTTAATGGATTATATAGCATTGAAACTTAACATCGTATTCCATAGTTAAGAGATTAGAGGACGGGTGCGGGACTACACGATTGCCCCTCTTGCCGGTGTACGGTATGATTTCTTGTAACATGTGTGTTACCGAGGTTTACCTCGGATTGTGTGCTATGTGATTGTTTGAACGACCAACAAGATAAATGCATGAAATATGGGTTATTGTAATTACTATGCCTTGTATTTATTTAACCGTAACTACTTGTGATGTTCTACTAACTACGAACTTAGTAGACTAAACTTCACATATAACACATGCGATTATGGTTAGGGAATCCAAGAGGATTCGGTACATGAACTAATCTAATTGGGAAATCTGTATGAGAATTTCTCACTAACTCCCTAAATACTTAGTCAACATCCAATTACGTGATGGCTCGACCTAACACAACGAAACTTATATTGAGATTGGATTATTGGGGGAGAGGAGTCCAGGAAGTTCCTAGCCACACACGAAGAGGTATTAGGAGGTCGGTATATGCATCAGATCCGACTTCCATTAGATTGTCTACGGAATTGGTCTCCCTGGATCAATAAACCGACCCATCTTCCTTAGCTTTACGATCAAGGAGGGGGGATTGAATGTACGTCACTTTGACGGTGGTTTTGCTTCATTGGGGGTTGACACTCATTTGATAGGGTTTACAGACACCCAAGGGTAATTGATAAATAAGGATGGAAGGAAACAATCTTAAGATGAGGAATGCACTAACTAATAGAATTATTGAGGTCAAACACAGGAATCAAATAAATTCTCCAGATCGAGGAAATGAAGGAAAATATCTTATGTTATATGTTGTAAATATCTCATTGTGTTGGATCTTGGTGTTTGAATATATGTTATTAGCATGATGTGTGTTTACTGTACTTCTGTATATTATTTGAATTAATCAACCACATGGTTATCGACCAATTAGTCGTGTGTACCCCGGTAGCTCGCGGGTTACACGTAATCATAGTTAGCAAGTTATGCTGAGCCCGTTGTGGCCTACCATTTTTCAAGTACACAGCGGAAGACGTCATTGGAGGGCGGGATTGGGTAGTTGGTTGTACACTACCTCTAGTTATACTTTGGGATTCTATTTTATTTAAATAATTTGGTATAACTTAGAATGCTCACATGTAAAATGTTTAGTAATTGTAGATTATTGATTAGATTATCTCTCGGTCATTGCAGTGAAACATTGTAAGGATATTTGGAAGCCTTGTTACTCACATGAGTGAGTAATGGCGGTAACATTCGTAAGGTTGACAGTAGTATTTATTTCCGCTGCTTTTGAGGTACTTATTTATATGCTAAGGGTCAGATTAAGTTAAGATTACGAGGAAGGGGTGTTACAAAAGTTGTATCAGAGCGGTACTCTGTTCTGATGACTAAGAAATAGTAGGAGAATACTGTTAGCATAGAATTTTGGGATGTGAGAAACC
This sequence comes from Limonium bicolor, assembly GCA_023374045.1. NCBI lineage: Eukaryota > Viridiplantae > Streptophyta > Magnoliopsida > Caryophyllales > Plumbaginaceae > Limonium > Limonium bicolor. The sequence continues at coordinate 2,349 of JAIOTZ010001678.1, read as the reverse complement.
ATGTGTGAGGTCGTGACCTAGAAACTCCTAAGAGTGTTGAATACGTATAGGTATTAGTCTAGAAAGGCACTTGACAGGTAAATGACCTGTTAACACGGTATATGATTGAGACATGAACTAAACTGCCCTTCTGACGAAAGTCAGGAAAGGGTAGGAGATGAGATAATGGAAGAGGACGAGGCGCGCCAGAGGGCGATGGAGGTCCTGCAACCCCAAGTTTCACTAGAAGTAGGCGACCGTCCTCACTCATTGAAGAGTACATCCCGGGGAAGTAACAGCAGTACCCCACTCACCACTACCCGTTGTGGAGGGTGATTTTTCCGGTATAAGGGGGTCTATCTAAATATGATCTGACTAAAAGGCCTAGATTCAAGAATTTGCCATTTTGTGGAGGGTGAACACCCGTTATTCATGGCATCCCTCAAATACCTACTTTATCATCCGTCTTTCCCAGAAAGCTTCAGGGGAATGCTAGTGAGCACTACACCCGCTCTCAATGGGCTCCACTCGGACTTATGCTCTAAGGGTGGAAATTGACTAGAGTCACCACCTAGTTGACCTAAGATTAACTCGTAAGGAAAGGGAAGAAGGGTTCAAGAACCTTTGGTTGACTCTGAGATTTGCTGCCTAAGGATATGACTTATTTGATCATACCAGAGATTCTGTCACTAGTACAAAACATGTCTATTTCGGCAGTTGTTTTGGGCCTATTTCAGCGGTTGATAAGTGTATTTGGATTTATGAAGTTTGGATTATATTTACAAGTTGGGGTTTGAATTGAATTGAATTTGGGTTGAATTGAACTATGGAATTGAATTTGGGCAGATGGAACTGAATTTGGGCTGATGGAATTGGACTAATTATGAAATTGGATTGATTTTGAAATGGATTTGGGCCGGGCTTGGAACACGGGCTGGGTTAGGCTTAGTGTGTCGGGCTTGGAAAACGGGCCGGGTTGAGCTTAATAGGCCGGATTGGATGGGTTATGGGCCGAGTTGGGCTGAAGTTGGGCTTTGAACTGAGTTGGGCCGAAGTTGGGTTTCGGATTTTGGGCCTTGAATTGTGGATTAGATTTGGACTTTGGAAATTTGGCCAGATTTGGGCCTTATTTTGTGCTGAAGGTGAAATAGAATTTTGGGATGAATTTGGATTTGAATTTATCTTTCTTTGATATTGGTGAGTTGAAAGCGAAAGGGAGGATTCCACTCCACAAAACAAATCAGAGATCCGCTAGGCGTGGAGCGGTATCCCATCCCAAGCTTCCTATAATGACCTTAAGGGTCTGATTTTTTAAAGTTTTTAGCCTTCTAGATTAGGGGGTGGTTTGAGTATTTTGAAGCAAAAGGAAAATACTGCTCCATGAAACGGATCGGAGACCCGCTAAATGTGGGGCGGTATTATTTCCCACGCTTTTCTACCATTGCCTTAAGGGCCTTGAACTAAGGGGGTAACCTAAAAGACTATCCAGGGATCTAGACCCAGCCCGGTTTGGGCTAACCATGAGTTGGGCCTTATGGGTTGCTGTTAATTACGATTTCTTTCTTGTCTTTTGTTTTAAATGACTGGAGAAAATTTTGAGCAACGCTGAGGGAGATGACATAATTGAGGTCCTAGCTTACTGGTTTTACTAATTCATTCTATTTTGATTCCATTCTCATTTGGAAACCAACTATTCCCTATTCATCTCAGATAGATCGTCAAGTTAATGCATCTAAAAACACCAAAAGAAAACTGAACCTGAATATATGCAAACAACTAATGATTCTTTTCTTCTCAACTACTGTGAGCCTCAATTTTTGAACCCTATCCTATGTTGATTCAGGTTAATTAGGATCTGGTCGGATTCTAGGTCCACTTATAACCTAAGCTTAATAACTATGTCATATAACCATAGTTATTAAATCCTAAGTTAGCTCACTGGAACCTATTATGAGTCGCCACCTAATTTTGACCTAGGGTAAATTAGGAAAAAAGAGTTCGGGTTCGGGGGCTTGATATTCAACTTATTTAGGGTTCAATTACTTTCATTACCCCTCCTAGGTCGTTTTTCCTCTACTTTGGTTATTTACGGCTTTTTACGAGTTCGTTTTACTAAGTGCGCATGTTTCTGATTTTTTTGTATTTTTAACCTTTTTTGACAGAAAAATAAAGTGGAAATCAAAGATACCTAAACTAGGGTTTCGGAGGCAGAATTAGGTCAAATTTTGTTTCCGTCCATGACTACGGATCTAATGTTCATACCCACGGACCCTAGTTGATCTATGTGGAAAAAAAAGTCGAATTAAATAGAAAACGAAAATTTGAAAAGTCCGGGGCCACGGACAGGATGTTCGTGGGCCCGGACATTGT
>JAIOTZ010000175.1:0-78749 GCA_023374045.1 Limonium bicolor | reverse complement strand
TCGTGAGGGTATTAGGTCATTAAGCACCTAAATCAAGGTATAATACCTTAAACTTATGTTATTATGATTTTTCAGCTCATATAAAATATGTGTCATGAGAGGAGTTAATTAAATGGTTGATTTTAACCTAAGTATGGAAAAAAATGACTTAGATAAATTAAGCTAGTCATTTAAGTGGTTTAATTAACATAATGGTCAAATTATGACATTATGTGGAAGAATTATTAATGTTAAAGTAAGGTTGAGAGTTTATATAATATTAAGCTATTTATGTGTAATTTTATGTTATAAAGCAAAGTTGTAATAAGGCCATGTCATTAGGCCATTTTAATTTAAGTAAAAGCTTATTTAATTTATGCTTATATCATTAAGTTTGGGGTCAAATGGTAATTACTAGTAATATATAAAGCCGTGGGCATAAATAAATGGAATTTAGGGTTTTTAAATGAATTTAATAAAAATTATAACATTTTATAAAGTTTTGTGTCAAAATTGTAAATATAGAAAAGTATAGAGTATAGGTAGTAATTACCGAGAGTTTGAGTCCAAATTGGGATTAGAAGTCAAAGTTGACTATATAGGAGACTTTGACCAAGTTTGAAGAGTTTATGGAATTAAAATACTACCTTATATTAAGTTAGTTATTAAATTGTAAAAGATTTATAAGAGTTGGGGTGATATTGCAATTTCTGAAACTTAAGGGTGCTAAATGGAGTTTTGAACAGACCTTGGGTTATCAGGACTTTTTAGGAGTTTATTTGGTTAAATTTGGAGTTAATATGAATTATATAAGTATAATATATGATATTTTATATCATTGTTACAAATGGGTAACATATGGGGTATAAATCGTAAATATAGAAAGTATAAGGTTATGAATGATATTTATAACCTTTTGGTATAGTTTGGTAATTTTTTGAGTTATATATAAGGTTTTATTAAGATATATGTATAATATATAGTTTAATGACATTAGAAAACTATATGTTATAAATTGGAGAGGTTTGGTAATTATACAAAGTTGGGTGGTAGGAATTAAATTAAAACAGACCCTAGGGTCTGTTCGGCAATTATAAGCCATTATAACCATAGGTTATAATTATATTAAGGTTTAAGAACTATAATATAAGATATATATTATAAGTGTAACAATGGAATATAATTTGGGGTTGATTTGTAAATTATGGAAGTATAGTGAAATTTAATAAAAACCGAGAAGAGTATGGTATGTTTGGTATTTTGTAACAACTTATAACTATAGGTTATAATTGTTTTAATGACATAAATGTCATAATGTATGCTATATAACTATAATATAACATTAATTAAATTATGTGGTGGATTTTGTAAATATTTAAGAAAAAGTGTTGTTCGGTAATAATGGGCATTTTTGAATAAAAATTTATAATATGGTTTTTAATGTTATAAGAGTTGTAACATTTATAATATAAGAAATATTCATTAAAAGAGAATGAATATATTATTAAGACTTATCATATAATAAATGGTCCCATAATACATATATATAAAATATATGTTATTGAGTGGAAAAATACAATATGGTTCAATAACCATATATTATACTAATTAAAATGATATAGGGTAAAGAGAAAAGAATTATATACATTAGATAAGGAAATTCTAATGTTAGGATTGTACATGAAATAATGAGGGTTAATATAATTCAAAGTATTTTTACATATGAGTTATACCACATTAAACTTGGAAAAACTAACCTTACGAAAATAAATATTAAGGTGAAATGTATAATATATGATTAAAAATTATACATACAATATAGAAACAAACTATATAATATACAAGTGTATATTGGATTACATGTGATAACCAAGTTCAAACATTAAGTATATTAATATACGAGACGAGTCCATGCATGTAATATAACGTTTTTCCTAATCCCGAGTTAAACTGAAGACCGATAAACGTTGTTAGTAAATAACGGGAAACGAACCGGGAGGTATTAGTGACAGTACGGGGTACTGTAGAGTAATGTCGTTATACGGGATGCTAATCTGTAGCGTTATGTATTATAAGACTGTTTGAGACGACACGAGGAGCATCGGATCTAGCTGATTCATACTCCACGGTTATATAATCAGGGTGAACGGTATGTTGTTACGTGTCTCTGATTGTCTCTGAGGGCTTCCTCAGTTCAGACTTCTGTGAAATTTGTGAGAAGATTGTTTGTCTTATTGTGTGAATAAATATGCATGAACTGTATATTTACGCTGCTTACTATTTACTGTTTTTACGATAACAGTATTGGTTCGTATATATGGACCTATATATATAAAACGAACTAGCGCCTATGGTGCTATCTTATATGTAATATAAGAATCGTCAGAAAAACGTTGTAGCACTAGGATAATAAGATATATATGTTATCCGAGACTTTAATACAGAGCATAGGCCTTTTCTAACGCCGCTCTCGTATCTAACACTGGATCCTGAGTTTACATACTCCAGATTGGACTAACGACCTTAGTCTGCTGTGTGTGTTAGTAAAAAAAAATTGGTAATGCGATGGTATAATTATTTAACGAAACAAAGCCAAGAGGATGTGGCTCTTGGTGCGCGCTGTGATCACAAAAACAATACTAGGATGTCCGCGTACGGGTCCGCAAGTATCAAGAAATTTCCCGCGAGCTAGGACGGTTCGTTGGTCGGAGACTCTACCGCTGGAGTGGCTACTGCTGTGAGTGACCCGCCATAGTATATGGGTAATTTAGGGACACGTCGTTTTAACGAGACGTTGTCACTAGGTATAACCGAACATTTACAACAGCTTGTGACTTGTACATTGGCGAACAATATTGGACTTTATGCCAAGGACGGGAGTTAATACTTGTTTATTATTCTCGTTGTTTCGCCTTGTTGTTCATTGTTTATATTGTGTGGATTATATTATGTGTGTTTATGGTTGTGTTTATTGTATGGTTATTACTGTTAAATGTTTTACAGTTTAAATATTAAAACGGTATTGCATGTAACGACTCTCATGCTCTCGACCAATTAATTGAGGGGTTTGAGGAGGCATGACGGGGCATGTGATAACATACTCAGCAGGGGCTGATTCCATACCACAACCATGTTTATTTTCAGGAGACTAGCTGGAGGGTCGACGCGGGGCGCGACAGTTTTAGTGACTTTTGGTTAGACTTGGTACGGACTGAGACTATGGTTATTTTAGACTCCGGTTTTGTAAACCGAGGTGTGATTTGGTTAGACGCTAACATGTATGGTTTATGTATAAGACGGATTGTTGTTGTATATATTTTAGTTTTATTTAAGCACTACTGTCTATCTCTCGTGGTCACTGTGGGAATACGTTTCGTATGTTGATTATCATGTAACTCGTTATCACCCATATGGGTGAGTGATAACGGTGACACCATTAGAACGACAGTCTGTTATTTACCGCTGCGATTTAATTACTAAGTACGACAATTATACGATAATTAGGAGCCGGATTAGTAGGGGTGTTACAGTGGATGTTATGAGGTTACATTAATAACATCTCACTTATGAGAAGGGAACTTCTTATTAATATGGCGGTTATGGATGTTACTAGCTTTCCTCTTAATTATCTTATTTAAGATAATGTGGTTGGTCTTCCCTGGAGGAATTCCTAAAGCCTTATTGATTTCCAAATTAAAAGGGGCAAGTCAAGAGTTGCTGTTATGAGATATTAACCCCCTTGTAACTAATGGGTTAAGGAAGAGTCTCCAACTCCTTTATTTATGGTGCCTAGTATGGAGGTGATTCTCTAGCTTCTAGCGCCTATATTAATGGGGACTGTTGGAATATCTCTAACAATTAAATGGGGTGGTTAATGGAGGAAGCTAAGGAGAATCGTAACTCCCCGTATTTGATAAAGGAAGTTACTAATGGTTGCTATAGAAGGGAATGAGGGCAGCAGAGGTTGGACACATGTTCACATCATTCCATTACCTGCGCCTTTTGTGGAAAAAACAAAGAAGAGAGCTTTGTTCTTGGCTAGTCCCACAATTCCCTCAAGATAGCTACGTCTCACAAAGAGAAGTTGGGCTCTCTTTCCTCCTTTGAGGCGTCATTAGTGTGGAAGGGTCTAGGACCGCTTCTTACCCCTTCCTCCCATCAGTAAAGTAGACCTGCTACTTCTCCAATCCTGTAACGGAGTAGTGTTGGACTGGGTTGCTACCGCGTGGGTGGTAAAACGTGCTTGTGCATCCGTGTTGGGACATCCTCGAGTTGGAAATCTAAAAGGAAGGATAAGTGGAGCGCTTGGGAGTTTGAAGAGGCTTGGGTTTCGAACAACCTATTTGTGTGGTCGAGGGGCGGGGCGGCTGATTGACTCGGGCGTGAGTTGAACCGGTCATAGCGAGTATTTTCTCGTGTGACAAGTGTAGTATCAGAGCTACGTTCGCATTCAGAGCCCCATCACATAAAAGAGTTCAACTTTCTCTCTCTTTCTTTCTCTCTCACCGAAAGCAACACTTGAGGAAGTTAGAGTTGCTAACTTACTCAACCGCAACCATGGTGTGTTCTCCTGCGACTTTGGTGGACTCCAACGAGCTGCTGGTCAAAGCCAATGATCTCCTTTTTCCTTGTTCGAACATAGAGGAGCCTTGTTCGTGGTTGTTACCGTATGTGTTTCTGCGGTAATCTTTGGTTTGTCTTTTGGACTACCCTCCTTAATGGCTGGAGCGGTTTTGGTTATTTAATGGGAAGAGTTTTATGTGGATTCAGCTATCTCATTTGTTTACAAGAGTTGAAGAGTTGGACTAGTAACTCCTCTCTTAATTAAGGGCGCATGAGTTATGGAATACTAACTATGCTGTTGTCTCCTTAATTGTCTTGTAACTTATGTGATTAGTGTTGTTGTATTAGATAAGGCAGCAGCAAGGTGTAACATTCCTAATTAAACGCATTGAAGAGGTTGGATTTATTCAACTGATAGAAGTTCAAAGGGTAACTCTATCTCCTTCATCAATGGGCGGTTTAAGAGGAATTAAAAGGGGAGGTTATGGGGCGGTTTTATGTTGTCCATATTCCTTCCTCTCTTGCTGGTTATTAAGGGAATTAATGATGGGTGTTACACATCATTAAGTGGACGGTTTTGTAGTCCTAATTCCTTATGTAACTGTTGCACTTATTAAGGTAAGTTACAAGCTTGGGTGAAGGCATCTTCCTATAAAATGGGGTGCTAGGCGGATTGGAATGATCACATCACATCCACCAAGATCTTGTCTTCTCACCAAGTGTTGTAATTCCTTAGTTCCTAGAGTTGCTCCACAATACAAAGCTCTGCACGTTCAAAGGGAAAGATAGAACCCGGAGTTCATGATCTATAGTCCCATAAGTGAGATAACCACAATCCACATAAAAGACGTTGTTCTACGCTAGCAAGTCCTTGGAGAGAATAGTGTGTTCCTATTCCCCCTCCTTGCTCCTTGGAGTCTTGGAGAAGCGTTCGAAAACCAAAGGGCCAACCAGGATCGAGTTAGCACGAGTTGTCCAGCTCCAACACCTACCCTCGGAGTTGGGTGGTTAAGGGAGTACTCGGCTAAGGGTCAGTCAAGCTGAGGGCGGTATTGCATTCGAGTTCCTCTGTTCCTCTGTCTATGTGTGTCTTTCTGACTCTCTGTTGGTGGAGCACGGGAGTGGTGTGTGCGATCGTAGGGCGAGGCGGCTGATCGACTTGGGCGTAAGTTGAGCTGATCACAGGGTCAATTTTAGCGTGACAAGTGTGGTATCAGAGCTCGAGCACATCAAACGCACCAACTACGAGACGTAAAGAGGTAATTGGACGAATTCGACACTCCTTCTTCACCACCAAACTAAGATCCTTCCAAAGGCGGAACCTTTTTCTCTTCAACAACACCAATCTTCATCATGATACCAGCGAGTTCATGCGGGGGTCATCTAAGGACTCTTCTTTGGAAGAAACGGGTGGAAGAGGAAAGGAGGAGGCGCATGCAGGTAGGGGTTCTTGAGTCTTCTACTTCGACTTCCTTTTTTGACGGCATTCGAGGAGGTGAAGCGATTGGTGGAAATTTCGAGAAGTTACTCTCGTTAGGCTCAACCTTTGTTGCTTGAACAATGTGCACCCCATGCGTTGGGCTTGTAGATCGTGGCTGAACTCGCACACCATCATGGCATGCTTCGTCCTTGGCTACTCCCGCTGAGACTATGGACTTCGTCACGACCACACCCTCCTCTCGGTTCACCCTTTCGTGAAGAGCCCGGCTCTCCCGAATGTGGCCACCAATCGCTTCGCCTCCTTGAACGCCGTCAAAGAAGGAAGTCGAAGTAGAAGACTCAAGAACCCCTACCTGCATGTGCCTCCTCCTTTCCTCTTCCACCCGTTTCTTCCAACGAAGAGTCCTTAAATGACCCCCGCATGAACTCGCTGGTCTCATGATGAAGATTGGTGTTGTCGAAGAGAAAAAAGGTTCCGCCTTTGGAAGGATCTTAGTTTGGTGGTGAAGAAAGAGTGTCGAATTCGTCCAAGTACCTCTTTATGTCTCGTAGTTGGTGCGTTCGATGTGCTCGGGCTCTGATACCACACTTGTCACACACCAAAATTGACCCTATGACCGGCTCAACTTGCACCCAAGTCGATCAGCCGCCTCGCCCTTCGATCTCTCACACAACAACCACACCCCACCAACAAAGAGTCAGGAAGACACACACAGACAGAGGAACTCAAACGCAATACCGCCCTCAGCTTGACGGACCCTTAGCCGAGTACTCGCTTAACCACCCAACTCCGAGGGTAGGTGTTGGAGCTGGACAACTCGTGCTAACCCGATCCTGGTTGGCCCTTTGGTGTTCGAATGCTTCGCCAAGACTCCAAGGAGCAAGGAGGGGGAATAGGAACACACTATTCTCTCCAAGGACTTGCTAGCGTAGAACGGCGTCTTTTATGTGGACTGTGGTTATCTCACTTATGGGACTAGAGATCAAGAACCCCGGGTTCTATCTTTCCCTTCAAACGTGCAGAGCTTTGTATTGTGGAGCAACTCTAGGAACTAAGGAATTACAACACTTGGTGAGAATACAAGATCTTGGTGGATGTGATGCGATCATTCCAATCCGCCTAGCACCCCCTTTTATAGGAAGATGCCTTCACCCAAGCTTGTAACTTACCTTAATAAGTGCAGCAGTTACATAAGGAATTAGGACTACAAAACTGCCCACTTAATGATGTGTAACACCCATCATTAATTCCCTTAATAACCAGCAAGAGAGGAAGGAATATGGACAGCATAAAACCGCCCCATAACCTCCCCTTTTAATTCCTCTTAAACCGCCCATTGATGAAGGAGATAGAGTTACCCTTTGAACTTCTATCAGTTGAATAAATCCAACCCCTTCAATGCGTTTAATTAGGAATGTTACACCTTGCTGCTGCCTATCTTTCCAATTGCTCCAATTAATACAACAACACTAATCACATAAGTTACAAGACAATTAAGGAGACAGCAACATAGTTAGTATTCCATAACTCATGCGTCCTTAATTAAGAGAGGAGTTACTAGTCCAACTGAAATACCCCAAACCATAATATGTTAGTTAAATATATAATTAGTATATTTTAAGGCTTATTTTAGTCATTAAGAACATGTGGGAAAAATTCCCAAAGGAAACGGATCCAAGCAGTGGGTTAAAAATGCAAAACGGGCTTTAAAGCACGTTTTTCGAGAAACCCGGGAAATGTGATTTTAAACGGGCTTAAAGGACTAATAAAAATTTATAGTCAATTATTTGACTATAATTAAATATTAGTCAAGGTCTAGGACCATAAAAATAAATAAAACAAAAATCCGGAAACCGGACCCGAACTGTTAAAACTGACAGTTCGGGGATTAACGGGTGTTATCTGCTAATGACCAAATGCCACCTCATCTCTACTTTTACAAAAAAAAAACTAAACTTTTCTCCCCCTCCTTTGTGTCTCATGGTTTGCTCTCTCTCTCTCCCTTTTATTTTGCCTCTCTATTAGCTACAAGACAAAATAATAAAGCATTACTTTATTTCTCTCTCACACAAAACTCTCTCACACACTCTCTCTCTCCCTCATTTCTCTGTTGCCTCACGATTTCTTTCCCCCTCTCTCAGTCTTTCTTCTTCATTTGGCTCCAGTAATGGCGATTTATACATGCCAAAGAAACCCCATCTTCTACCCCTTGTAACTTCTTCATCTTAGCTCCAAATCAAGAAATTCTTTCACCAAAATACTCCTCTCATCTTGGGGATTATTTTGTACCTTTCAAAAATCTCAAAACTCCATACTTCATCTCCATGGGTGTACCACATTTTGAAGAGGAAGCTTCACATTCTTGAAGCCCATCATCCCCTTGTTGTTCTAAGGTAAAGAAGAACTCGAAAATCCCTCTTGTTCCTCATCTTACATGTGGCCGGTTTTGGTGTGTACTAAACACCATTGTTTCTCTCCATGTTAGCTTGTTCAATCTTTAATAAGTGTTGGAGCTAGCCCTATTCCATTGCCAAACATTTCATTTTGAAATAGAAGGTAATTCCCTCCTTGTGTTCAAGTGATTTCTAAATTCTAGGGTTAGTGGAATGTTATTCAAAACCCTAATACTCATTGTAATTATCTTGGCATGGTCATTAGTAACAAATAACCCATTGGAAATCGGTTGTGGAACAAGAAGTAGGAGGAGGAAAGTTGAAAGAAATCCAAGGTAAATGACTTACCTTATGTTGTGTGATTTTTAAGAAGTTGTGTTTATGTTGTACAAATATAAATGCTCAGTGAAATGCAGGTGTTGCTAATAATATGAGGAAATTCAGTGTTTAAATTCATGTTGTTTAAGGGCCTAGGAGCCAAGCTTTTAAGGTTAATGCACATTGTGGTTATTGTTGTGAAAGTGCTGGAATGAATGTGTTCTAAGTGTCTAGAATGAGTGTGGAGGTTGGATTAATGCAAGTGTGCTTGACAAGGTGTGTGAGGATGATAGAAATATGGGGAACCTCTGTCAAAATTCATGTAGAACACTAGGTGTTTTAAGTGTTGGTGGAAGGGAAAGAGTTTAAATTGGGTGAATATAACCAAGGAATTGTGTGATGAGTTAGACAAGGGATTAGCGAGGTTTAAGGTGCCAAACAAGTGTTAAAAACATGTTAGGATTTATGTAGAAACATTAGGAGAAGGTTAGGCTTGGTTTGGAGGTTGAAAAGTGGCTGAAAAATAACATTCTGGAGTAAAATGGGAGTGGTCCGGGTTTCAAACCAGGAACCTAAACCCGGACCACCCCAAAAACACACCCGAGACTTAAAACTGTATGTGGTCCGGGTTTGTAAACCCGGATACAAACCCGGACCAGGTGAAAATGAGGCAGAAAGTTTTCGACGGTGTGGTCCGGGTTTGTAAACTCGGACACAAACCCGGACCACCCTAAAAATGTGCCAGAGAGTGTTTTAAAGCATTTCCAAGGTGGGGATTTGAATGTTAATGATAATATATGATTGTTAAGACATGTTTGGTGACTTTAATGACCATTAGGAGGGTGATTAAGTGTAAGTTAAGTGTGAAAGTATGTAACATAATTATGTGAAGTAATTAACTAATTAGAATTAAACACGGTAATTAACCAACATCACTAATTATGTATAGGAGCTACTTTCGGTGGTGAACGAACGCAGCAAGGACCAAGGTATGGTTTTCTTGCAGTCTGTTGCCTACCGGTTTACACCGGCTTGTGTGCTGTTTGTTTTTGTGTGTTTACAACCTTGTAAGATTAATCATGAAACGAGTTTACAGTTCTTATTATTGTGACGTGTGTGACCGATACCGGTAACCTCGAATGCGTGCTAACTGTTAAACCAAACTAGGAACGTACGAGAACGGTATCCGGTAATAACGTTCCCAACCTAAGGAACGTTCTAACCCGGCTATGTGGTTTGGTTGTGATGGTGTTGCTATGTTATGCCTTACTTCCCTTGTGTCTAACTGGACTTAAACACTTACTTGTGTGAGATTATGTTAAGCTCCCATTGTGGGACTTCTAACGAGTGCTAACCGGGGAGTGAGGAATCCGGTCGTTCCGGTCACGCGTGTATGTATGGGTGTCGACATCTGATCAGATTCGGCTCTCTCCTTATGTTAGGGTAGTTTTCCTTTTATGGGGAATTCGACCTCCCATAGCTTAGCCAAAGCTACCTACCTGACTTCCACTCGGGCTAGGGGGAAATTATGTGTTGATGTGTTCGGGTCACTACGCTCGTCTCATCTTTCAAGTTAAGTTATCATCCGACTAACAAACAGTAATGTTATGTGTTAAGCTTAACATGAGGATGAAGACATCCTCTAGGCTTACAAGTTGACTAACCATGTTGGTTGTTACTTAAAGTGAACTGTTTCACTATGTATGTGTTGTTATTGTTCGCAATAATTCCTGTTATATATGCATGTTGTATAAAATCAACGCCATGTAATAATGACAAATAGTTGCGTGTATCCCGGTAGTCAGCGGGCTGCACGTTAACCATGCCAGCAAAAGGTTGCTGACCCCCTTTGGGGGCTATGTTTATTTGCAGGATGAGGATCGAGGAAGCAGATGGCTTTAGATCCTAGGTTGTTGATATTTTGTTATTTTTGGATGTTGAACCCGAGTAGTGTTGTACACTCGAGGTCGTTTACTTTTGGTGGATGTAAAGTTGTTAGTGATTTTTGAACAGTTACACTCGGTATATTGTCATTCTTTTGGATAGGTGATTTTGTAAGGTTGTAATTATGCTCGGATTCGTGTGATCAGACCGATACATATTGTGTAACAGCCTTGTTAGCCACGTGGGTGGCTAACGGCGTGTAACACCGCCCTTTTGGTATATGTTTAAGTAATGATTTCCGCTGCGATTATTGATTAAGTGTTAAGGTTTGGATGGGGTGTTACAAAAAGTGGTATCAGAGCGAAGTATCGCTCTGATTACCGATTACCGAGCTAGGAATATACCGAGTTAGGAAATTTAAACTTGTCGTCCAAAGGACGTTATAAACATGTGATCGATAAGTTTGTAAGCACAATACTAATGTGCTCTCATGTATGTTCAGATGGCAGGGCGACCGCGGGGACGAGGCCGTGGAGGGCCTGGTCCAGGACCGGGGGATAACCCACCGCTCAGATGATGGCCGAAGCTGTAGCGGCCGCCCTAGCACAAGTAATACCCAAATAGTAACTGCAGTGCAGCAGGGCAGCAACAGCCCGGGGGTGAGGATCAACCAGAACCACCACCACCACCACAGCCACGCGAGACCAATTGGGTGAAAGCGTTGGCCGACTTGAGGCCCCCGTCTTTCAAAGGGGAGACCGACCCTTCTAAGCTAGAGGCGTACATCTCGGAGCTCGAGACCGCCTATGAGACTTTGGCTGTTCCTGCTGATGCCAAGGTCCGACTAGCTGCTTTCTATTTGAAGGGTTCGGCTAGAAATTGGTGGAAACTTGAGGCCGAGAATGGCCGATCCGGATTTGGTGGGAGCAGTACACGGCATTGCTAGGGCCAAGTACTATCCCGTGCATGTGCAAGAGGCGAAGCGCCTGAGCTTGACAGTCTGAAGCAAGGGACAAATGACGGTGGACGACTACTACACCGCCTTCACCGACCTTGTATCTTCTACCCGACCTTGGTTACTCGAACCGGGTCTTAGTAACCGATTCTACAGTGGGTTGAGCCACCGCCTACGCTATGGCATGGGGCCAGCCGAGTACAATACCTTGCAGGTATTTCCAATAATGTCTAAGTGTGAATGAGTAATGTTGTATGGAGTGTGTAAATGTGTTGCGGGGCATGACTAACACCTTGATACTCAGGAGTGCTATCATGCCGCTGCTAAGGTGGAGATCACCGTCCGTCTAAGGGACGAGGAGAATGCGCATAAGCGCAAGGTCTCGAGCGAGGGCCAAGGCTCGCAAGGGTACCAAGGAGGGAAGAAGAGGAAACCTTACCCTCAGCCCCAGAAGGGCCAGCAGCAAGAGGCAAGGGCCAAGCCCAGCCCACTACCACTGAGGAGCCGCTGAAGCTCACTTATGCCTATGCGGCTAAGCCCTTACGCTCTCACCCCCCAAGGGTAACTAATTTTCGAATATCGAATTCAAGTATGTATTATGTTGTGAAGTATGTATTGATTGTGTGTTGTGATAGCAGCCAGTACGGGCTCTGGACCGGAGCGCCACTATTTCTGTAAGTGGTGCAAAGGTGACCACCCGGTAAGGACTGCAAAGGGAATGATGTGCAGTGCCACTACTGCAAGAAGCTGGGGCACCGTGACTTTGAGTGCTACAGCAACCCCGATGGCAGAAACTATAGGCCTAGAGGGCAATGGAAGGGTAAGGCCACTGCTACCACTGAAGGCCCGAAACTACTTCAGCCATCCCTAGGGCAAGGGAATACTGAGTCCCAGAAGGGGAAGGGGCCGGGCAGGCAAGGCTGCCTTGAATGTGGTGGACCGGTCAGAGGCACCAGGATCGTCTTCTAGACCAGGTACCCCTTTAAACCGTTAAGTAAGATAAGTGATTGCTTACCGCATTTCCATGCATGTGTGTTAGTGGGTCTAAATGAATAACCACACAAGTAATGAGTTAAAGTATAATGTGAAAACCACCTAAATTAGGAATTTATAAACCTTAGGAACCTTCAATATTTGCTATCCAATCCCACCCACACCGAACCCCGGAGATACCACCATCGACATCGCCGACTATCCGACAGAACAGTGTCAGGTTATCCAACCAGGTATGATATTATTAAAGGGATACCTGACACCCGAAGCACAAATCCACATCATTCGACGATGCAACGAGCTTGGAGCAGCACCTGGAGGTTTCTACACACCCGAATACCCAAGTGGAGCGAAAATGAACTTAAAGATGATGTGCATGGGTAAGGATTGGAACCCTTACACCAAGTCATATCAGGACACAAGAGCTGAAGATGGAGCTACCATACCGAGTATACCTGAGGAATTCCTTGCGGTTGTTAACCACACCGTGGGAATTGCTCAGCAAGTTGAACCGGAACAAATCCCAAGTATCAAGGCAGATTTGTGTATTGTCAATTTCTACCAAAAAGGTGGAAGGTTGGGTTTACACCAAGACAAGGACGAGTCACCCGAGTCTCTTAGTAAGGGAGTACCCGTGGTGTCTTGGTCCATTGGTGACACCGCAGTGTTTATGTATGGCGAGCAGAAGCGTGCGGACCTCGCAAGGAAGTTAGTATTGGAGTCTGGAGATGTGTTAATCATGGGTGGGCAGTCGAGGATGCTGTATCATGGTATCAAGAAGATCAAATTGAATACGGCGCCTCCGACAATAATCAATGCCACACACATGAAACCTGGAAGACTGAACTTAACCTTTAGACAGTTTTGAATTTATGTGTAACAATGTAAAGTGTGAAGCCAGTTGTATGTTAAGTATGTGATGCATTAAGTATGTTAAGTTATCGAGCGATGTAGCCAATGTAATACCATCATGGTGTAACGATGAGTTTTATGAATAAAGTAGTGTTGATTTCTTGAGTAAACCACCCGTGTTATTACCGTTATACTTATAAGTTTCTGAAATAAATTAGGCTGTGCACTCGGGACGGGAGGTATACTGAGTGTCTGCAATGAGGCAGAGCCGGCAAGAGCGGCACCATCCTCACCGGTACCTTCCCAGTTAATGGCGTGGACGCCTCGGTCTTGTTCGACTCGGACCCACCTCACACTTTTATCTCGCTATCTTTTGCGAAGAGGCTGGGTTAGACGGTGAAGAGATGCAGACTTTCTAGTCACTCTCCCGTCGAAAGAGCGGATCAGGTGTACCCGCTACCACCGAGATGTTGTTGTACGAATCAAGAATGAAGAGTTCCCGATCGACTTGATAGAGTTCGACGGGTTGGGTTTTGATGTAATTTTCGGGATGAACTGGTTGGAGCGGTACAAGGGCAGAATCCTATGTGCCGAGCACCGTCTGCTTCTTCGGAGTCCGTCTGGGGTTACCATTTCATACCGCCAGAGGCCCAGGGAGCCTTCGACACAGATCATCTCCGCCATGGCCATGTATCATGAAATCAGAAGGAAGAATGTGTATACCTCTGCTATGTCCAGGACATAGAGAGAGACCCTGAGTTTAGCCCAGATGTACCGGTTGTGTCGGAGTTTCCTGATGTCTTTCCTAGGAGCTCCCAGGCATGCCGCCTACACGGGCAGTTGAGTTTGAGATTGACTTGGTACCGGGCACCGGACCTATAGCGAAGGCGCCCTACCGTATGGCTCCAGCTGAGATGACAGAGCTCAAAGAGCAGCTGCGAGACCTACTAGACAAGGGATTTATCCGCCCTAGCGTTTCACCATGGGGAGCACCAGTCCTTTTTGTGAAGAAAAAGGATGGGAGTCTCCGCCTCTGCATCGATTACAGAGAGCTGAATGCTGTGACGGTGAAGAACCGTTACCCATTGCCACGTATCGATGATTTGTTTGATCAGCTGAGAGGTGCATCTGTATTCTCTAAGATCGATCTGCGATCGGGTTACCATCAGATTGCATCAGAGACAGTGATATTGAGAAACCGCTTTCCGTACCAGATATGGGCACTATGAATTCACGGTCATGCCGTTTGGGTTGTCTAATGCACCAGCAAAGTTTATGGACTTGATGAATCGTTTGTTTCGAGACCAGTTGGATAGATCAGTAGTTGTCTTCATCGATGATATTCTCATTTATTCTAAGTCCAAGGTGGAGCATGAAGCTCACCTGAGGAGTGTGTTGCAGACGTTGAGAGAGAACCAGCTTTATGCGAAGTTCTCAAAGTGTGAATTTTGGTTGGACCAAGTCTCTTTTCTTGGTCATGTTATTTCTGAGGCCGGGATCGCTGTGGATCCGCCAAGATTGATGTGTGCCACGGAGAGGCGTGGCCTGCCTAGACCGAAGACGGTTTCCGACATCGGAGCTTCCTCGGTCTGGCAGGTTATTATCGGAGGTTTGTGAGGAATTTCTCTAGTGTTTCGAAACCGTTGACATCCTTAACAAGAAGGATGCACCGTTTGATTGGACTGAGGACTGTGAGATCTCATTTCAGAAGCTCAAGGATGCTTTGACTTCTGCACCATTCTTACTATACCAGAGGGTACTGATGGTTTTGAGTGTACTGTGATGCGTCAGGTAAAGGTGGGCTGTGTTTTGATGCAACACGGGAAGGTCGTGGCTTACGCCTCCCGACAGTTGAAACGACATGAAAAAATTATCCTACGCATGATTTGAATTGGGTGCCATTGTCTTCGCTTGAAGATATGGCGACACCATTTGTATGGAGTGAATGTGACGATTTATTCAGATCACAAGAGTTTGAAATACCTGTTCACTCAGAAGGAGTTGAACATGAGGCAAAGAGATGGGTTGAATTCCTTACCGATTACGATATTAACCTTCAGTACAAGGAAGGTAAAGCAAACATTGTAGCTGATGCATTGAGTCGCCGAGCACACTCTCTCCATTCGCTTATCTCTCACTCGAGCTTGGTTGAAGAGGTGCGGAGTGCTCAGATGTCAGATCAGTACATGCGAGAGATCAAACAGAAGCTTATCGACGGCACGTTCGAAAGTCAGAAGTATGACTTCCGACTTCATGATGATGGTTGATCAGGCTGAATGGCCGACTTTGTATTCCACGAAGTAGCGCTGAGCTGAAGGAGCGCATACTGAGTGAATCACACTGTTCTTCTACTTCTATTCACCCCGGAGCTTCAAAATGTACAAGGGTATGAAGAGATATTTCTGGTGGACCGGTATGAAGAAAGATGTGACAGATTATGTTGTTAGGTGTCTCACTTGCCAGAAGGTCAAGTTTGAGCACCGTCGTCCTGGTGGCATGGTACAGCCAATGCCCGTTCCTGAATGGAAGTTCCATGATATTCCATGGACTTCGTGTTGGGCTTCCGCCTACTCGGGGAGGCTTGAATATGATATGGGTCGTTGTTGACCGACTGACCAAGGTGGCCCGATTCATTCCGATGAAGGACACCTGGAAAGTGGCGAAGCTAGCAGAGCTCTTCGACCGTGAGATAGTACGACATCATGGAGTACCGAAGACTATCGTGTCTGATAGGGATACCAGATTCCTCTCGAGGTACTGGAGAAGTACACGGGAAGCACTTGGTACCGAACTGAAGTTGAGTACGGCGTTTCACCCACAGACAGATGGTCAGAGTGAGCGCACCATACAGACGCTTGAGGATATGTTACGTGCATGTGCACTTGACTTTCAGACCAGCTGGATTGATAAGTTACATCTGATCGAGTTTAGCTACAACAACAGTTACCATGCTTCGATCAAGATGTCTCCCTTCCAGGCTTTGTACGGTAGACCATGCCGCACGCCATTATGCTGGGATGAGTCGAGTGAGACGGTCATTATAGGACCTGAGTATTGAGCAAGTACAGCAGAAGTTCGCAGATCCGGGCTAACATGAAAGCAGCTCAGGATAGACAGAAATCGTAGTACCGATGTGCGCAGACGTGACCTGGAGTTCGCCGTGGGCGATCAGGTATTTCTTAGAGTATCCCCCATGAAGGGAGTGTTTCGTTTTGGCCAGAAAGGCAAGTTGAGCCCGAAATATGTGGGGCCTATGTTGTGACGGAGCGGATAGGCCCGGTAGCCTACAGACTTGATTTACCTGCTGAGTGGGCAAGGTACATGATGTATTTCATGTGTCCCAGTTGAAGAAATATATGTCTCATCCGTCTCATGTACTTCAGCCCGAGAGGCTAACACTAGAGCCGACCATGCGATCAGTGGAGACTCCCGTACGGATCCTGGACACTAAGACTCGAGACACTCGCCATAAGTCTGTGAGATTGGTGAAGGTCCTCTGGTCTAACCAGGAAGTCGAGGAGGCCACTTGGGAGCTGGAAGAGAAGATGAGGGCGAAGTACCCGTCATTGTTTACTTCTTAGTTTTGTATGTATAGGGTACGGGGCGTACCCCTATTTAAGGGGGGTAGAGCCGTTTCGGTTATGTATGTACGGCATGTATTGAAACATGTCTATGTGTTATGTTAGACCTTGAGTCTAAGTGATGTTGTGTTAGCAGGACCTTGAGTCCGACGTGATGTAAGAATGTTTGTGTGTTGTATGGAAGCGTTGTTTCAAAAGTAATCCCGTGTTCTAATATTTAAGATACGTGGGAAGTGTGAACTTTGGGGACAAAGTTCTTTTAAGGGGGTAGATTGAAATACCCCAAACCTTAATATGTTAGTTAAATATATAATTATATATTTTAAGGCTTATTTTAGTCATTAAGAACATGTGGGAAAAATTCCCGAAGGAAACGGATCCAAAGATGGGTTAAAAATGCAAAACGGGCTTTAAAGCACGTTTTTCGAGAAACCCGGGAATGTAACTTTAAACGGGTTTAAAGGACTAATAAAAATTATAGTCAATTATGGCTATAATTAAATATTAGTCAAGGTCTAGGACCATAAAAATAAATAAAACAAAAATCCGGAAACCGGACCCGGACTGTTAAAACTGACAGTTCGGGAACTACGGGTTATCTGCTAATGACCAAATGCCACTCTCTCACATTGTAAAAAAAATCAAATTTTCCCCCCTCCTTGTGTCTCACGATTTGCTCTCTCTCTCTCTTTTATTTCACTCTCTATTAGCTACAAGACAAAATAATAAAGCATTACTTTATTTCTCTCTCACACAAAACTCTCTCTCACACTCTCTCTCTCCCTCTTCTTTCTCTGTGCCTCACGATTCTTCCCCTCTCTCTCAGCTTTCTTCTTCATTTGGCTCCAGTAATGGCGATTTATACATGCCAAAGAAACCCCATCTTCTACTCCTTGTAACTTCTTCATCTTGCTCCAAATCAAGAAATTCTTTCACCAAAATACTCCTCTCATCTTGGGGATTATTTTGTACCTTTCAAAATCTCAAAACTCCATACTTCATTTCCATGGGTATACCACATTTTGAAGAAGAAGCTTCACATTCTTGAAGCCCATCATCCCCTTGTTGTTCTAAGGTAAAGAAGAACTCGAAAATCCCTCTTTTTCCCATCTTACATGTGGCCGGTTTTGGTGTGTACTAAACACCATTGTTTTCTCTCCATGTTAGCTTGTTCAATCTTTTAGAAGTGTTGGAGCTAGCCCTATTCCATTGCCAAACATTTCATTTCGAAATAGAAGGTAATTCCCTCCTTGTGTTCAAGTGATTTCTAAATTCTAGGGTTAGTGGAATGTTATTCAAAACCCTAATACTCATTGTAATTATCTTGGCATGGTCATTAGTGTAACAAATAACCCATTGGAAATCGGTTGAGGAACAAGAAGTAAGGAGGAGGAAAAGTTGAAAGAAACCCCAAGGTAAATGACTTACCTTATGTTGTGTGACGTTTTAAGAAGTTGTGTTTTGTTGTACAAATATAAATGCTCAGTGTAGTGCAGGTGTTGCTAATAATATGAGGAGATTCAGTGTTTAAATTAATGTTGTTTAAGGGCCTAAGAGCCAAGCTTTTAAGGTTAATGCACATTGTGGTTATTGTGAAAGTGCTGGAATGGATGAGTTCTAAGTGTCTAGAATGAGTGTGGTGGTTGGATTAATGCAAGTGTGCTTGGCAAGGTGTGTGAGGATGATAGAAATATGGGGAACCTCTGTCAAAATTCATGTAGAACACTAGGTGTTTTAAGTGTTGGTGAAAGGGAAAGAGTTTAAATTGGGTGAATATAATCAAGGAATTGGGTGATGAGTTAGACAAGGGATTAGAGAGGTTTAAGGTGCCAAACAAGTGTTAAAAACATGTTAGGATTTATGTAGAAACATTAGGAGAAGGTTAGGCTTGGTTTGGAGGTTGAAAAGTGGCTGAAAATAATGTTCTGGACTAATACGGAGTGGTCCGGGTTTCAAACCAGGAACCTAAACCCGGACCACCCCAAAAACACACCCGAAGACTAAAATCTGTATGTGGTCCGGGTTTGAAACCAGGACCTAAACCCGGACCAGGTGAAAAATGAGGCAGAAAGTTTTACGACGGTGTGGTCCGGGTTTGTAAACTCGGACACAAACCCGGACCACCCTAAAAATGTGCCAGAGAGTGTTTTAAAGCATTTCCAAGGTGGGGATTTGAATGTTAATGATAATATATGATTGTTAAGACATGTTTGGTGACTTTAATGACCATTAGGAGGGTGATTAAGTGTAAGTTAAGTGTGAAAGTATGTAACATAATTATGTGAAGTAATTAACTAATTAGAATTAAACACGGTAATTAACCAACATCACTAATTATGTATAGGAGCTACTTTCGGTGGTGAACGAACGCAGCAAGGACCAAGGTATGGTTTTCTTGCAGTCTGTTGCCTACCGGTTTACACCGGCTTGTGTGCTGTTTGTTTTCTGTGTTTTACAACCTTGTAAGATTAATTCATGAAACGAGTTTACAGTTTTTATATTGTGACGTGTGTGACCGATACCGGTAACCTCGAATGCGTGCTAACTGTTAATTAACCAAAGCTAGGAACGTACGAGAACGGTATCCGGTAATAACGTTCCCAACCTAAGGAACGTTCTAACCCGGCTATGTGTTTGGTTGTGATGGTGTTGTTGTTATGCCTTACTTCCCTTGTGTGTCTAACTGGACTTAAACACTTACTTGTGTGAGATTATGTTAAGCTCCCATTGTGGGACTTCTAACGAGTGCTAACCGGGAGTGAGGAATCCGGTCGTTCCGGTCACGCGTGTATGTATGGGTGTCGACATCTGAATCAGATTCGGCTCTCTCCTTATGTTAGGGTAGTTTCCTTTTATGGGGAATTCGACCTCCCATAGCTTAGCCAAAGCTACCTACCTGACTTCCACTCGGGCTAGGGGGAAATTATGTGTTGATGTGTTCGGGTCACTACGCTCGTCTCATCTTTCAAGTTAAGTTACTCATCCGACTAACAAACAGTAATGTTATGTGTTAAGCTTAACATGAGGATGAAGAATCCTCTAGGCTTACAAGTTGACTAACCATGTTGGTTGTTACTAAAGTGAACTGTTTTACTATGTAGTGTTGTTGTTCTCGCAATAATTCCTGTTATATATGCATGTTGTATGATAAAATCAACGCCATGTAATGAGACAAATAGTTGCGTGTATCCCGGTAGTCAGCGGGCTGCACGTTAACCATGCCAGCAAAAGGTTGCTGACCCCCTTTGGGGGCTATGTTTATTTGCAGGATGAGGATCGAGGAAGCAGAATGGCTTTAGATCCTAGGTTGTTGATATTTTGTTATTTTTGGATGTTGAACCCGAGTAGTGTTTGTACACTCGAGGTCGTTTACTTTTGGTGGATGTAAAGTTGGTTAGTGATTTTTGAACAGTTACACTCGGTATATCGTCATTCTTTTGGATAGGTGATTTGTAAGGTTGTAATTATGCTCGGGATTCGTGTGATCAGACCGATACATATTGTGTAACAGCCTTGTTAGCCACGTGGGTGGCTAACGGCGTGTAACACCGCCCTTTTGGTATATGTTTAAGTAATGATTTCCGCTGCGATTATTGATTAAGTGTTAAGATTATGGATGGGGTGTTAACCAACTCTTCAACTCTTGGGAGAGTCTGTTGGGAAGCGTATTGAGCAGGGTAATTATATTACAATAGCACGATGTTAGATAAATTATTAACGGGCCTAGGGAAACTAAATTAATTATTCTATTATTGCAACACCCCAACCGTTAAACACGTCATTACCTCTAAATCTGTCACAAATTACCCTTACTCACGCAGCGGATCTCTATTACAACGAAGGGTGGTACAACGCCGTTAGCCACCCATATGGCTAACTAGGTCTATCTCACGTACAGTAACAGTCTGATGGACTGGAACAACCGAATACACAATACAAGTACAATACTCAATTCATTTCTTACTATACCGAGTCTACAATATACGGATGCCGATAACATATTAGGTCTTACACCTAATTCAAATACATAAGTAATTACAATCTAACTACCCATGCTACTACCGACCCCGTCCTACTCTCGTACGGTTTCTTCTTCGCTGTACCTGCGAATAAAAATGATGCCCCTAGGGGCTCAGCTTAAAGCTGCATATGAAATTCGCATATACCGTGTGCTAACCGCGGTACGCCGACTACTTTCGGTCGAGAGCATGAAGATTCATTTTAATTCTATCAACATGCAACATAGCAATACTTACTTATGTACACCTCACAAGGATTCACATTCTCCCATGGAATCCAATCCTTAACTAACATAGTACGGTTGTTAGTTGTTGTACTAGCTCTTAGGCCGTGAGGGTTTCTTCCTCGCTTTGCCTTGATTACTTATTCGATAACTCACCCATTCACTCGAGTTACTTATTCTTACACTCATCCCTTCTCTCGGGTTACTCATTTTTACACTCACTCATTCTCTCGGGTTACTTATACTTATCACACCCACACTCTTGGGTTACTTACTCTTTGTCTCACCCACACTCTTGGGGTACTACTACTCAAGCTCTTGTAGATGTGGTTGTGAAATACGGGACGGAACGACCGTTTAAACGCCGTACCTCTGTCTTCTCCAAAAGCCGATTCAAGTTGACCGGGTCAATACCGTATGGATGTAGATGGTGTTTTAGGTTGAAAAACGCCTGTTATACGTCATCCCGATTGATTTGTCTGTCTTTTGCTCCAAGACGTCTGACGTGAAAGTAGGTAATCGGAAGTTCAGCACAAAAATTGAAGATGAGACGTCATCTGCGTGATTGTAAAAAAAAATGTTTTGCCATTGACAAAAGAAATCACTCAAAAGTCTTGCAAAAGCTTTATTTTTCAATTCACACTTCTCTATCGTTCACACCATGCAAGAGCTGGTTTATTCTCCGGTAAGAAATTCATATGCAAGGTTACAAGAAGGAGAGCGCTGCAACGACTATGCCTTCGTTAACAGAGAAAAGACGAAATCCCTAGAAACAAAGAAACTTGTGTGCTCCACGCTATGCAGAAGATCTACAAACTCTGCAACCGCAGTTTACTTTTAGCATCACTTTGCAGGATAAGTGCAATTTTTATTATCTGGAATATAGGATTAGTGAGCACCGGAAGAATGATATGTTTTTCAATTTTTTAAATGTTAAAAATAAGTAGATGATGAGTGCAACTTGCATGGCTCAAAATAATTCAATCTATATTACCGTATTTATTAAATTATGAATATTTTATTTGCTCTCTTATTTTGTTGAACAATTAAAGACCTGGTTCAGTCAAATATGCGAAATGGTTTTGCTGCATGTGAGTGAGCACAAGAAAGCCTTACTTGGAATTGAATACTTAATTTAGGCAATGATATTTGTTTGTTTATAATTCTTTTAATAAATTGAGGTAGTGACAGTGTAGAGGATATTGAATATTTAATTTAGATTGTGATGTAGATTAGTTACATTGTCATAGATTTTATTAAAATATTTTATAGAAATAACTATTTTCATAACTTTTTGTGGAACTTATTTCTATAAGTGTTAAGAATTTTTATATATAATTTTTTTCCGTATTAGTAAATCCGTTTTATCCGTATTAATACTTCTGTATCACGTATTACAACTAGTCCGTATTACATCTCCGTACCATTTTTCACAACCTTGCTTGTAGATTCTCGAGACACTATGGGTCCCTTACGTCACGCTTGTTTCTCTTAATACTTACTTAAGCCAACACATGGCTCTAGAGCATAGTTCAACTAGCTCCCGAAACTCTCTCTTAGTTCCTACTACTTTCACATAGGTCCGACTACTCTCGGACTACTCACATTCCCATGCACTCCTTTCTCGGAGTTAAAATATAACTATGTATGTTAAATTAGTCTAGAAGCATCACTCTCGACGTTTCTAATGACTTTGGGGAACATCACTTAAGTTCGGGTAATCTTAGGTTTATGGGTTACCCTTACATTGCACTTACTCATACTTTCGGTTATTTTCTCATACCGGGTAAAATCCTCATATAGGAGGTCGACCATGTCTCAAGGGGGTTAAAAACCCTTAGGTCTCTTTACCTTTCTTTTAAGTTCCAACATTGGTCTTACTTCAATCCTCTCGATGGAGGTTCATTTATCTCTCCACTCTTATTTATTTCGTGGATTGTTTCAATATGGTTTCCTAACCGTTATCGGGTATTTACTCAACCCGTACTCTCCTCACATTCTAGGGAGTTCATATTTTTGTGTTATCGTTATACTTTAATCGATAGCTTGTGTGTTTACACGATTCCGTTATTTTACGAAACGACCCGACCTACGAGTCTCTAGCCTTTCGTTATTCAACTAAGAGTCGGTCTACACACTAAGTTAGACCTCACCGGCATTCAAGCATGTTAGCTCATACAATATACATCAAGACATACATAAACAAACAATGGTTCATTTTCATGATTTAGTCTTGATTAAGCCGGCACACAAACACACAAATTAGAGTAACTCGGTTAGCATACGGGGCATGAGAAAATCATACCTTTCACCGGGTTTTTTTACTTTTACCGTGTCATCTCACCATGCTCGGTTCACACACGATCCTCTGGTAATGTTCCAAACATTATTATTAATACTAAGTTCATACGGTACATAACTAAATGCTACTCCCGTACTTACCCCGTTATCCCGTTATCTCGGTTTATCTTTTGTTAGTTTGAGTTCTCACTTCTCACTCACTTCTAACACTTTCTTACACTTCTTAGGGCCTTTACAAGTCACCAAACAAGGCCTTAACATTATCTAACATCATTAACATTCAAACCCCCTTCATTAAAACCCTTTAAAACACTCTCTGTAGGATTCTGGGGGTGGTCCGGGACTTGGTCCTTACCTAAAGTCCCGGACCAATACATTGTCAAACTCTCGGATGGATTTTCATGGGTGGTCCGGGACCTTGTCCATCTCTCAAGTCCCGGACCAAGTGCAGGGTGAACTCTCGGTATTAATTCAAGGGATGGTCCGGGACTTTGTCCAAGGACTAGGTCCCGGATCCTATAAAACCTGCAACATACATTATTTTTCAACTCCAATTCAACCCTTAATCCACCCTTAATCTTTCCCTAATCTTTCCACAGGTTTTCCACATGTTAAAACACCTCTAAACATGCTCTAAACCTCTTCAAATCTTAGGTTTAATCCTTACTCAAATTCACAAGTTTTACATTCTCATTTTGCACTAATGCACACTTGTGCATTTTCTAACCTCTCTTGGCACTTGCATTATTGTTCTCACCCTATTTTACCATTCCAAATATTCCAAGACAATGCACTTCTCATGCCAAGGTTCATGTCTCAATCTTAAACCTTAAATTCTCATTGTTTTTCTAAAACTCCCAAAAGCACTTAACCAACATCTTGCTACAGATTTTGCATCAATCTCCCCTCTTTAAGCAAATACTCCCATGGTGATTTTCCAAGTCAAATCAATCTCCAATCATACCTAGCTAGCCCTAGGTTATTCTTCACTCAAACCAACACTTAAATCACTTATATTTCTACCGGAATTTCGCCATAGTCCGGCTATTTTTCTAACATTCCCCAAAACTTGTTTCCTCATTTAATTCATCCTAAAACTAGCCAAACCACAAAGGTTCTACCAGCACACATATAACCACAAAACTCATCAAATTCTCCAAATGCAACACAATACATAAATCATAAAGTCCGCTCTTTAGCTCTTAAATCAAGCATTAATTCACAAATGCATTAAGCACTACCTCAACTCTCCTCGTCTCAGTAAATCACATTCCAACACATGTTTGGGTTCATTCATTTATTTATTTTCCCTTCCCAAATTCTAAAACCATTAAATTAGGCTCCAAGGTAAATGATTTACCTCTTGTTCACAAGCCTTTCCTCTTTTCACTCCTCTTCTTTCTCTTCTCTTTTCTCTTGCTTGGAAATCGGCCAAAGGCCAAGAAATTGCCCATCCCCAAATCAATATACAAGCAAGAAATGAGTTTAAGTAAAAACACTTAACCTCATTAACTAGAAATGCTTAAAGCTCTAAAATTGGTGATTACCTTGAAACCCTAGAATAGGGTTTTGATCAAAAATCAAAGGGGAACTCCCAAACCACCATTGAAGGCTTGGAGAATAGCTCAAACAAGGAAAATCAAGGCATTAAAACTTGCCAAAATCGGCTAAGACAAGAGGGTGAAGAAAAGATGTATTTTCTTTGGATATTTTTACCTTAGATGAAAGAGGAAGCTTCAAGCTTCAAGATGGTGTGCTTTTCTCCTCAAATGGCCAAAACCCATGAAAATTAAATTCATCCATTTTCAAATTTTGAAAAGAGAGAATTGTGGAGCTGATGAGGGGAACACAAATATGTGGTTATTTTTGTATTTGGAGCTTTATCCAAGCTTGAGCAAGGAAATGAAGTGGCAAGAAGCCATGGATGAGGAGGAAGAAAATCGTCCCAGGCCATAGGAAGGGGAGAACGTCTGGGAAAGGAGAAAGGAAAGAGGGAAAGAAAAGAAGGAAGTGAGGGAGGAGAGAGAAGAGCTTACCTTTTTCTACTTTTACTTTTCCTTCCCTTTTCTTTTCTTTCTTTATTTACTAACTAGCTAGTATTAGAGAGGGGAGGCTGTTTGGCTAATAAAAAACGGCCCCACTTGTACTTATAAGCTGGAGCGTTTTTTCGTCTTTTACAGAAAACGCTCGTTATTTTACCCGGTTCGGCACTATTCACTCACCGGTATCGTTTTTCGGATTTTTTCATTTCTTTGCTTTTAATGGTTATTAAGCTTCCATTAATACTTAATTATAGTTGTACAATCAACTATAATTTTTACGGGTCCATTTGACCACTTAAAGTCACATTTTCGGGCTTTCTCGAGAAACGTGCTTTAAAACTCCGTTAGCGTTTTAATCCATTATTTGGATCCGTTTTCTTCGGGAATCACTCCCGTATACTAATTAGGCCTAACTAAGCCTTAGGAGTCCATCTCGGACCCTAACGAGATCATGTATCTCTTATACTCATTTAATGTGCGTTTTAGCGTTTTTCATATTTTACGCATTTTCTATTTTCTTTTGGTTTTATTCTCTTTACCAATACTCTTTAGGCACCATTAGGCATTTAATAATCATATTAGAGTAATTTAATCACCATTTTTAGATCCGGGGTATTAAAATTATATTCCTCCTCTTCTCCTAAATTAATTATTCTATTTATATCCCTTCTTTTCTTCTTCCTTCCTCATCGATCGTCACGACATTTCACGTTCTTTCCCTCTCCACACACTACTTCATCTTCTTTCTTTGTCTACTTCAAGCTTCTTCTTCCCTGGTGCCAATTTAGAGTCTTTGGAAGGATAAGGGCTACTACAGTAACTAAGGGTAAGATGTTTTCTATTGTGGTTGTGATTTGGTAAGTTTCTGAAAAGTGACTATTTGGATTCTAGATTCTGATTTCATTGATGGAAGGTACCTGCGAATCTAATTCATTTCTGGGGTGAAGCTTGCGGTCAGGTAAGCTACTATGCTCATATTTAGTTGCATGTGTGGATTGTTGTACATCGAGATGGCTTTTGAAACCCTAACTGATGACTTGGCGATTTGAGGATTTATTCCCTTGAACCATTGTGAATTGGTGGACTTGTGTTTTGCAATCCAAAGGTGTTGGTTACTAATTTGGGAGACTTTCACTGGAACGATTATTCTGTTGGTACTTAAAGCTACCTCGTGTTATTTTGTTGGTACATATTGGTACCCCGTGTTATTTTGTTGGTACACATCAGTACCCCGTGTATAATTATTTGAGCTGCGAACACTGAACCACAGTTAAGCTCTATGATCTACTCCATTAGTTGGAAGCTTTTGGGGGGTCTGCACACTTAAGGACTCAGAGTGAGGTGGAATATTGTTACGGCCCCAATTATTGGGTGTCCGTCTGTGGATTAAGTAATTGATTTCTGGTGAAAGCTCCCCTGATTGTTGGAAAATGGTTTTGGAATGGTGGATTGTGTTATACTATGCTTGTCTGTATAATTGCTCAAAAGGTTTTCAAAATGTATTTTACATTATGAGGTAGAGTTTACTCGGTTTAACTAATTTGTGCGATCCCTTCTTGTGTGCGTATATGTTTTCTGATCGCAGGTACTTTTGGCTTCAACTCGGGCGTTGGGATCGCATCGCCACATAGATGATAGTAATAGTAGTGTTCTGCTGAAATGACATTATTTTAACCAGTATTACTTTGGATTCTTAATTCGGAATGTTTTAATGTTTGGGGGAGTAGGATTGGCCTAAGCACTCATGTGAATGAGTGTGGCGGTGATACCTCGGATTCGATTAATGTTCTGCTGTTATTTATTTAGCAACACTCTTGATTATGACAAAGACTATTGATTTATGAATGTTAGTAATGATGCGTTTTTATAACTCAATGTGTGTTTTATGAAGAAGGCTGATTTAACCAACTTTTTAAGGTTTTGGTTCCGTGTGAACATACGTCCGAACGTGCATGTTCAGACAGGCCCCAAGAATTCTCTAGTTTTTGCTGTTTTGTGGTGTCCGAACATCTGTCTGAACTTGCATGTTCAGACAGCATGCGAGGACGGGTCTGGCTTGTAGGTCTCGGCATTGGTTTGAACTTACATGTCCGGACCACGTAAGGCTGAATTTATCCAGACTAGTGTCCGAACTTAGATGTTCGGACAAATGTTCAGACTTCTTTGATTTCAACTCTCGACTTGTGTTCGAACTTCAAAGTCCAGACACAAGTTCGGACATTTGACTCGATTTCTCGGACCCCGTTTGAACATCCAAGTCCAGACGTAAGGTTGGACAGATCTTAAATTGCAGTTTTAAGACTCGTTTGACATCCGTTTTAATCCCCGTTTGTGGTGTTTTACTCGTATCGCTTTACTTTATAATGTGATAAAATCTGGGGTGTTACAGTGTTCATATTCAAGATTTTGTTCACTATACCTTGAAATACTTCCACATATCATCATCACAATCCTCATGTATGGGCATAGGTTTCTTGAGAAGTAGCACATGTAACTTTAATACTGCCATTAGACAAGCATGAAACTGTCTACTTATGGTGTGGTCACTCCTATAAAAATAAGCACCTATCATCCTTTTTTTTATGGTGAGCTAGAGTATACAAAAATCCTGCGACCCTCTCCTCCAAGCTTGCATTGTTTATGCAACTCAATCCACCCACCTCTTTGATCATCTCAATAAGCACACTGAATGTGTGACGATTCATATGAAGAAAGTTCCTACATAGAGTGTCACTCTCACCAATCATCCTATTCAAATTACGCATTCTCAGTTTTACTTTTGTTTGTTTATCAAATTTCAGATGTTGAGACTCACGTATAGTTTTTCTATGAATTATCCACATTAAATATACCATGTGTACACAAAGTAAAACAATGGTGAAACGTATATAGTCCAAATCTCTTCTCCTTCTCAAAGAAGGACCAAGTCGAGCCATTTTGTGACAAATAACATCAACACGATAACAATCAACAATTACTAACCTTTTTTTTTATAATTGAGGCATTAGCCTTATATTAAAGATAAAAGTAACCTGACAAATGTCAGTCGGGCGAGCTAAGACAGGCCTCATTAAAACCTCATTAGGCAAAACCCGATGGGAAAAAACCCAAGAAGGAAAAAGAGTACCCAGCCCAACCCCCATGATTACATCAGATGGCATACGAAGATATAATTCCAGTATCCAAGCTCCAGACATAACAACTTGTACCCTTATGCATCACTCTACTAGCATATAGCCAATAACAGACACACACAACACTCATAATCCATACGATTCTACTAACCCTTTCTTCTCCTAACCCTCTAACCAAAATGACCAACCAAAAAGCCCTTCCACAACTTCAAACAATACCCTACCATGATATTCTTGTTGTGTCCTGAGCACTTCTATACTCCTCTACCTTTGTATCGATCACTTCTCACCCCGAATACCTCTCCTCAAATTCTCGCCTGAGATTGGATCTGATCGATGAGGTTAGATTTGGTGAGACTTGGGTTAGGGACTTGCCAACCCAACTGTAGAAGCAAATCAATGCACTCCTCAGCTTCTGATTCTACATTTATGATTTTACTCTGCTCATTTCTTGCTGGTGGTCTTTGCCTTTTCCTTGTTGCTGACGCTGGCGAGGTGTTGTAGAGGATTTCTATAACTTGGCTTATACCTTCATTTTCTATAGGGCTCTTCTCAAGGGTATTCTCCTTAAATTGTGACCTATCCCCAGCTACTGACACACTCTGCGACTTTCCCATTAGTAATGGTCAAGGGCTGCTTTGGACTCGCACGTCCCGCGCTTTTGCCCTCTCAGCGGTTCTCCCGTTATCCTCACTTGCACCCAAGGAGACACGGGCCACTTCTGTCACAGAAGCAGCAGCCCCCACTTCACTAAACTCTTGTGTCAGGGGAAACACGTCCTCATCAGTGGCTATTGCTTTATGCTGCTGGACTTGGAAATTTTCCCCCGAGGCGGGGCTTTCTTGGATTGTCTCTTGGACGGCCAATCTCCCTCCTCCCTCTCCATCATTATTAACATCATTCCCACACATCATCATTATGTTGGATCAGTGCATTTTCTAGTCCCTCAAAGCTGGATGCGGCTCCCTCTTGCCCTTGGGAGTCAGACTGAATTATTACTTGAACTGGAGTCACTGGCTTTTTGACTATTCTGTTCCCCGCCTTTATCCAACTGCCCCTGGTCAACATTTTTGAGCTTTGTTGAATTTGTGGATTTTTTGGATTCTTTTCTTTATCTCCCATAAACTGGATTATACCCTTGGAGAGTCGAAGTTCTTGAGAATGGGGGACTGTTCTTCGACTTCTACTATGCTCACTGGGAATCGTTGACCCTCAACTTTGACATAATCTTCAAGTTGATCATCTGGAGAGGGACGTCTCAACATGAATAGAACCTCGGCATTTTCCATGCATTGTTGTCCTCGTCTTCTATCTTATATAACCTCCCCAACAGCCCGAGCAATTTGTCTCACATTAGTCCTGTTCCAAGCATGAAGGGGAATGCCCTCGAATGATAACCCAAGCTTTGCGTTTCTCTATTTGATCATGTACCATCCACCGTCTTATATCCATGTCCTCATGCTCCCGTACCTTACATATTATATCATCTACTTTCCTGGATGAATTGAAGACAATGAGGCAACCCCGAAACATTCGACCATCGGCGATGCATTAGGTTTAATGCATCTTGTGCACTCATCTCTTCTTGAAGGTAACCCACAAAACACTTCTCAGGCACGATTTCATCTCTTTATTTCACTTTAACGTTTATTGATAGTCTGAAAAGAGCCGAGCTTCTCTCTTTTCTGATCCCATCATGTAACACCCCAACCCGAAATCCAATAACATGTACAATGATGGCTCCCAAAGATAACTGGAAATGCAGCGGAAAATATATACATAACAACGGGTGGTGCTACAACGCCGCTAGTCACCCATGTGACTAACAAGGCTAACTCCAAAATAACTTACAAATGCTACGGTCTGAGCGCTGAATACAAACCTCTTAAAACAACAAAAGTCAATAATAAACAAAAGTACATACTTGTAAAATGATTCTGGTGATAACAGTCCCCTGTCTTAATTCTACCCCGCCTACACTCGGTCGGGTAATCTCTTCATTCTTCAGGTACCTGGAATGTTTAGCCATGAAATGGCTCAGCAAAATAATTTGCCGGTATGAAAAACGTGCAGCCCATAAGCTACTGGGCCACACCAACTATTTTGTCGAATACATGCAAGTCATTTTTATAAAGCTGTAAATAAGCATCATAACATGATAATAACAAGCATCCATACAAGGACAACAATGTCACATAGAACAAGACTTTAGAAGGTCAAGTTAGATGGACTGTAATCATTTGATAATAGTCGGGTCCACACAGTGGGACTGACAGATGTATAAGAGTATGTCAATATAGTGAAGGTATAGTGACCTTGTTAAAAGAAAGGTGGGTAATTAGTCCCCCAGAAGATAACGTAGTTAACTCCTGTACTTAAAAGAGGTGGAAATCGAACCCTCGAGAGGAATGAAGTCTTCCTCTCCACTTGAACTGTTCCGGTACGCAGCCGGTGAGTGACATAGTGCACCCAGAACTCCTCTCCATTTGAACTGTTCCGGTACGCAGCCGGTGAGTGACATAGTGCACCCAGAACTCCCGTCCACTTGAACTGTTCCGGTACGCAGCCGGTGAGTGACATAGTGCACCCAGAACTCCTCTCCACTTGAACTGTTCCGGTACGCAGCCGGTGAGTGACATAGTGCACCCAGAACTCCTCTCCACTTGAACTGTTCCGGTACGCAGCCGGTGAGTGACATAGTGCACCCAGAA
This sequence comes from Limonium bicolor, assembly GCA_023374045.1. NCBI lineage: Eukaryota > Viridiplantae > Streptophyta > Magnoliopsida > Caryophyllales > Plumbaginaceae > Limonium > Limonium bicolor. Next base: position 47,359 of record JAIOTZ010000175.1, on the reverse strand, counting down.
CTCCCGTCGCGACGTAAATTGAATAGGAGACGACCTGAGACAGGTACAACTCCTGTAGCATGCATGGCCAGATCCAACTGGGCTCCTCGTTCTCGTAGTATAGAATTGTTAGGTGTCGTACAAGGACGTTAATCAAGAACGCAATGTGTATTGTCAGTTATCACGGTTAGGATAATGACGTTTGTTATAAAGTGGAGTTAGTGAGAGACTTGAGTACAAGTTCTCGGTATAATAAAACGCAGGTATTTAATCCACTGGTAATGTAGTGTCGTATGCGTGGGACATACACGTTACAGTTAGTAACATCACGCACATAGAATAACACAACAGTGCACAAGAGTAATGCATCATTTTACATAGACCTGACAAAAGTAATCCGAACCCGAAAAACCGAACCGAACCAATCCGATCCGAATCCGAATCTCAACCAAAAACTATAACTTGAAAAATGACCCGAAATCCGAAATAAACCGACCCGGACCAAACCGAACCATATTATTGTAAAACCGAAAGTAAACCACAATCCACAATCATCCAAACCGAAGTCATCCGAACCAAAATCAACCGAACCGAAGTCACCCATAACCCGACGATGACTCGAAAACCGAAGTGACCCGAACCGAAACCAACCGAAAACCAACTGAACCGAACCCGAACCGAAACTAGTGTGACCCGAACTAATATATCAGATGTGACCTGAAAGAATATATTGCATTAATTATAGGAGACAATGAGAATAAAACAGAATGTTTATACCCAATATCTAGTTTAAATACAAATCAGTATTTAGCATTTGTATCATACAACACTAAATAATGCCCCCAATACTTTTACAATTAATCATTACTTAGTAAGTGGCGTACCTATAAAAAGTATTAATAACTATATACACGAGAAATTATTTTAATATACCACAAATATTTTGCACTATAAAATTTTAAAGTAATTAATTATCATGCTTTTCATTAATCGCACAACTAATAATGAATTAATGATAATGCGTTACTCATCGATGATAGATTGGTAAGAACCAAAATTTGTATATTTAGACTCAAATTTTTATCACTAATTCATATCATTATTGTATTAATTATTCAATATTGAAGGTGTTTTTATTAATTAGAATTTTTCAAGCCTTTATCCAATCTTGTGAATAATTCTCCCTCATTAGCAATTTAACATAAATGTTTAATATGCTTGAAGGTTTTTACCTATGTAGCAAAATTTTCATGCTTCTGAATAGTTCTTCATCATTAACAGTATTTAACTACCGTAAAAAAGTCATCAAAACTTATTAACTAAATCCATTCGCTAACTATTAATAGATTGAAAATACAAGTTACTACACTTTGATACAATTTTAATAATTATCCACAAACATACCTTATTTATACTCCTCTCAAATAATGAACTATTAAATAATCTAAAGCTACATCAATAATTATGATAAGTTCAGAGTTAGTTGCTAAAGTATAACATGATGCAAATTATAATTATTTGTTTAAATTAATCTTTTATATACATTTATACGTGTTGAGATTGATTGAAGTCAAATTTTCATATCATGATGATTGAGTTGCGGGATTCTGTAATGACAATCGAATTTAACCGAATAATTGACCCGAATTTGACCCATAACCCGAAAAAACTGAATGAACCAGAGGCTAACCCGAACCGTAAGTTACCCGACCCGAAGTCACCCTAACCGAAAGTCATCCAAACCGATCCAAACTGACCCGAAATTTCAACAAACCGAACTCAACCCGAACAAACCGAATTCAACCGACCCGATCCAACCCGAACCAAATATTGAACGATTTGAAATCAACCCGGACCGAACCGAATCGAACCGAACCCGAACCGATTGACCCGAACTGCCACCTCTAATTTTACATACAATCATCTTCGTCGTTAATTCAAACAACAGATAGCACACAAGCCGGTGTAATCCGGTAGAAAACAGACTGCAAGAATTCCATACCGTTCACCGTAGACTGTACTTGTTTAGTTCCCGGTCAACGTCTGGTCAAGCAATGTCCTAGAATAGGATTAATCTGAGAGTGTTAATTTATGTAACTCTCGTATAATAATTTTATTGATTCATGAAACGATTTCATATTCGTTATTTCATGTGAGGTTTATTCCTTTATACTTAGGTAGTTCTTTTAACCTCTTTCCCTTATAATTAATTAAGGTACTTATACATTTCCAAAACATGTAGTCCTAATTTATAAGACTTATATTGTGTGGTAATTGCTTTTAATTACCTTATGATTGGATGTATAACTTATTTGTCACTCTTTGTGGTTTATTTCTAAATCCTTTAATGTATAAATATATATATACATATTTATTCATGCACTATATTTGTTATTTATTTTTAATTGTCTAGGTGACATAACAACTTTATAATTTCGTAACTATATTTATATGTCACACATGGACATTATATTCTTATAATTCTTTCTTTAACCATAAATAATATTTATTGGTTATAATTAATTTCCTTATAACTATATAACCTTAGTTTTAATCCCATAATCACTTATTCTCATTTCCTTTGGATTGATTTGAAAATCTTAAATATATATATCTCATACACATGTATTATTTATGACACTTACATATAATTGTCTAAATGACATAACAACTTAATAAATCCTCAAATTGTAATTACACGTTACGCATGGGCATAACTCTCCCATATCTTTTATTAATTACAACTAACCCAAAACAAAATTATTTATTTTACAAGTAAATTACTTGTACTTGTATATCATATAGTTTTAATTTCATAAATCCATAAATCATAATTTTTTTTCCTTTCTAAATTCCTTAAATATCCATATAGGACCTACATATATTTTTAATCTCATAAATACATCATACTTTTCGATTATTATTTTACAACCTCATTTATTTCATAAACTTTATATTATACTCCAAAATACATTATAGTACATAGTTTTATTTCCTTAATAATTAATTCACTAAACCACCACTATAAATTTAGTAATTATTATTTGAACACTTTAACTTTTATAAATCACCAACTAGCCTCATTAATTTTTGTAACACCCCAACTACTAACAACACACTTAATGTCATATTGCAGCGGAATTCATAACCCAAAACATCACTTAATTCTTTGGTGTTACAACGCCGTTAGCCACCCACGTGGCTAACAAGGCTAACATACATACATCGTACCGGTCTGATGGACTAAATTCCCGAGCAACTACACATTAAATCTGTTCCATGACCAACAATCATCTTACACTTACATTACAACTGTACCGAGTATTTACAACTAATGCCGATAACAATTTCGGTCTTACTACACCTACAATACATTCTCAATATAAATGACCACCCATGTGCAACGACTACCCGTCCTACTCTCGAACGGCTTGCAGCTCCTTCGTACCTGTAGAGTAATGGGGGCCCCCAAAGGGGGTCAGCACCTTTGCTGGTATGGTAATCCCGCAGCCCGCATGCTACCGGGCCACGCACAACTATTTGTCGTCTTAGCATGCGGTTGATTATATTTAAATCATGCATGAACATTATAAACACACAACATACAACATTCCCCAAATATTGGGTTCAACAACAGACATTACATTTAAGCTTAACAGATCACTCGTTGAGTACTTCAACCCTAGAGTAATTCTCCTCTAATGGAGCTATTTCCTTATAGACGACTCTTACCCGCTATCGGGATACCCTTAACGTCTCTTGTTATAACTGGGATTCATATCCATGATCCACACATTTCACTTTTAAACATCATATATCATCACATTGTAATTAACATTATAGTACATCAACAACACATAACATAACGGGTACGGATCTCTTTAGAACCGTCCCAAACATAGTTAGTTAACTTGGAGCCTAGAGGATGATACACCCTCATGATAAGCTCTTTACATCACTCATCACCGTCCTTTAGTCGGACGAGTAACTTAACATAAAGAAGGATCGGATTTGGTGATCCGAACTCAACATACATAATCCCCAAAAGACGTGAGTCAAGAGCCTTGGTTAAGCTCAGGGGTGATTGAAGACCAATGAAGGAAGACAACCAACAGAATGAAAGTTGAAGAAACTGTATACAACAACTCCCAAACACCGCGCGACCGGAACGACCGGATTCCTCACTCCCCCCATAATATATATATATATATATACACAGATAAGACTCCACTGTGGAATCTAACACACCAATACACTATGTAGTATCACAACTGAGTTAGACACACAAAAGATGTTCACACATTTACAACAACAACATTCACAACATCACACAACTAACTCACACGTAGCCGTGGTTAGAACGTCCCCGTGGTTCGGGTCGTTGAATCCGAATACCGATCTCTTGTGATCCTAGACATAGTTAACTAAGGTTTAACACTTTCGAGGTTAACGGTATCGGAACTAGGTGCGCCACATATATGAATTACTATAAACTCATTACGTGCTTTATCTTGCAAGGTGGCAACACACAGAAAAACACATTGGCATACAAGCCGGTGTAATCCGGTAGGACACAGGTTGCAAGAAAACCATACCTTTCACCGGGTTAGCTTTAACCGTGTGACCTCCCGTTCCTCGGTTCACACTTGTTCAACTGATAACATTTAAATGTTTTCATTAACATCAAAGCATTACAGTATGTAACACTATACTCCCGTACTGTACCCCGTTGTCCCGTTAACCTTAACTTATTTGTGTGATTCTAAGTTTGCAACATACACATTAACTCTCACACTTATTTATACTTCCAATGGCCTTTAAAACTCATCAAACAAGGCCTAATCAACATCTAGACCATTACCATTCACTTCCCCACCATAACAACCCTTAAAAACACTTTCTGGACACTTTTTAACATGGTCCGGGTTTGTGTCCGGGGTTACAAACCCGGACCAACCACGGAATGCACTTTCTGGACAAATTTTCATGTGGTCCGGGTTTGTGTCCGGGTTTACAAACCCGGACCACCCCCTGGGATGGTCTTCTGCCATGTTTCTGCTATCGTCCGGGTTTGCAAACGGGTTTGCAACCCGGACCACCTCTGGAACAGACAAAATTTACAGTTTTTGATCAGTTTTCAACCCCAATTTCACCTCTAATCATTCCTAAACTCTCCACATTTTCCTACATGTTTAGACATCTTAAAACATGCTCTAAACCTCTTCGAACATAGGTTTAATCCCTACTCAATTTCTTGCCCAAATCCTTGAATTTCCTTTCCTCTGTTACACTTATGCACATTGGTGCTACAGATTTTCACCCCTTGGTGATTTGCATTGTGTTCCCACTCCAGTTGACCATTTCAAATCCTCCTAGATATTGCACCTCTTAAACACACCTAGCTTCTTCCTTTAGTAAAACTCAAGGCCATACTTTCCTAAACAAATTTTGACAGCATTGGCTACTATCAAAGCATTTCCCAAAACTCATCTCTTCACATATCTCATCCTAAAACTAGCCAAACCCACAAGGGTTCTACCAGCACATAACAAATCCTCAAATTCAACAACAACAACAACACCACACCAAAAATCTCCATAATCTCAATAACCACATCATCAATCACAAACTCACCACATTGGGCTCTTAAGGCCCTCAACTCAACATTAATACACAAACCTCTCCAAACCAAGTAAACACATTTTCAACATATATTTTCAATCCATCATTTGGGTTCATTCATTTGTTTACCCATCCCAAACACTTAAACAATTATAAACAAGGTTCAAGGTAGTTTTTTCTTACCTTAATTTCACAAGCCTCCTTAACTCATATCTTGCTCCTCATCATCTCCAAAATTGGTTAAGAGGGTATGGAGTTTCCAAACTCCATCCCAACATCCAAGAACACATAAACATACCCAATTAATTATCTAAACCCTTGGAATATCTTAATTCAATCAAAGGCTAGAACACAAAGTTAGGGTTTACCTTTTTGAAGCTTTTAAGAGGGATTCTCACCCTTGAATCAAGAGGGAAACTACTCCACCATCGAAGGGTCAATTTGGAGCTCAAGAACAAGAAGAAAAACAAGGTATGAGGTGGGCAAAATCGGCCAACAAGAAAGATGGGGAAAATGAGTTTTCTTGGAACCTTTTTACCTTGTTTGAAAGAGGAGACTCTAAGCTTCCTCTTGATGTCAATTTTCTCTTCAAATGGGAAAAACCCATGTGGATGAAGTTCATCCTTTTCGAATTTTGAAAAGAGAGGATGATAGAGAAAGATGAGAGGAAGAAGAATATGTAATTTGTTTTTGATTTGGAGCTCAAATGGAGCTTGAGCATGAGGTTGAAATGGAGAAGCCATTGTTGGCTTGGGTTGGAGCATCCCATCGGCCGAGAGGAGAAGGAGGCGGCAGGAAGGAAAGAGAGAGAGGAAAGAGAAAAGAAAAGAGAGAAATGAGGGAAGAGAGAGAGGGAGAGGGGTATAAGTGGTCCCTCATTTTTTTTTGACTTTATTAATCAATTACTAGTCTTATGTGAGTGAGCTGTTACATTAATAAAACCGGCCCACTAATATATACACGCTGGAGCGTTTTTCGTTTTCTAACAGAAAACGCTCGTTTATTTACCCGGTTTAGCACTATTCACTAACCGGGACCGTTTTCCAGAATTTCTCATTCCTTTAATTTTAATGGTTATTAAACTCCCATTAATGTTTAAATATAATTACATAATCAACTATTATTTTTACGGGGTCATTTAACTGTTTAAAATCACGTTTTCGGGTTTCTCGAAAACGTGCTTAGACTCCTCAGCGTTTAAACGCATTGTTTGGATCCGTTTTCTCCGGAATTTTTTCCCACATGTTCTTGGTGTGTAATTAAGGTATAAAAATATATTTATACCCTAATAAAGGTTATGTACCTCCTAAAATAATTAAATATACGCATTTTCACGTTTTGTGACTTTTACGCATTTTCTTTTTGGTTTTATTTCATCACCAATGATCTTAAGGACTTAATTAGCCTTAGAGAATTATAATCACACAATTAATTAACACATTAAGGTTTGGGGTATTTCAATCTACCCCCCTTAAAAGAACTTCATCCTCGAAGTTCACACTTCCCACACATCATTGGTTAGAATACGGGGATTATTCGTAACATAAAACTTCATAACAACATATTTTACATCCTGGCCTCAGACTTAATGGTCCGGGTACATATACACATCCACACATAACATAACATACTTACGTGGTAATCTCGGACTTGATGGTCCGGCTACCTTAACATCATTTACACATACATAACAACCCTTAGACTCTTAGGTCTGGGCAACATAACAACATTTGGACTCGTAGGTCCTGGTAACATAACATTTTCGGAACTTAACCACATTAGGACTCAATGTCAAAACAATATTTATTACATATACCACACAACATGTCTTAGCATGTACATCAACCAGAAATTCCTTTTTACATACACTGTGCTCCCGCAGAACTCGGTCGCGATGGACACATATTGTCCCCGTTCCCTTGGGAGATCAAAACATTATCATACATTTTCAAAATATACTTCTCATGTCGCCGGTCTGAAGACAAAGGCTCGTACGTCCTCAGCTCATGAGCAAGTAATACGAAAATATTGCTTATACGGTTAAGTAGAAGAGATTCCTCTATTCAAAATATCTATCGGAATTTTGAAAGCACCAATTGAAAATTTGAAAACTCAATTTAAAATTCTTTTGAAAACTCAATGCAACTCCAAGTCCAATTTATGCTCTTTGCATCTTTCCTTAGTGTGGTTATTTGTGACCACTTGTGGGGAGCTTCAAGAATCATCCAACCCTGTTGTGATCAGCATCAGTGTTGAACTATCATTCCACTCCAATTTGTGTTCGGTTTCCCTTGATCGCATGCAAATCAAGTTTCACCTCCCACTTCAATTTCAAACAGCAACTAACTCAAACATGTACCATTTTTCTATCTTTTAATCCTTCTAGTCATAAACATACCTCTCCAGGGATAGAACTCCATCAATCATCATCACCCAATCCACTTAATCCACGTTACCTAGGGATTTAATTCTTACTAGGCTTTATATTGGTTTCATCCTCATCACATAAATCACAACACTGTATATTATACTTTTATCAAAATACAATATATGGTTTTACATTTAGTATATGAACATACATAGTCTGGGGTTTTAGTCCCCGGGAGTTTTCTACTCCCTTATACATATACTTCACACACATCAGTTAACAAAATAACACACTTATCACAATGGCATCCGCATCTTCTGTGCGCAATTACCATAATTAAACCATGAATGAATGTGTATGTTTATGTAACGCTCACACCAATCATCAATACCAATTGTTTTGTGCTATGCACACCATAATTCACGTACACTTGTACGGTAAAACATACTAAACGGTTTTGCGCTCTACCCCCCTTAAAAGGGATTACGCCCACGTAATCAATCATTTAATCATTGGTTTTGAACATTCTACCGTCGTGAAGTGTTTTACCTCCACGCGGTTTATTATACGATATGTTCTGGTTTGAGGATCTTAGCCATATTGGCGGTTTAGTCCTTAACCAAGAATTCTCACTAGAGCTTATTTAGCTCTTAACTGGTTTCGATTCTGGCCTGTGAGGCTATAGGCGTTAATAATTAGCCATCCACTCATGTTCACCACACACATTTAACACTTGAATCGTTGGCTTACTAGTTTCTGCTGCGCGACTCTTGCTAACTTTAGAGCTTAGTTTGCCCTATACATTATCCTTACTGTATTGTACATCCCCGATTATCACCTTTATCTTGGTAATAACGGTTTCTCAACCGACGCGTGGCATTTCTTACCGTGAGCGAATTCGGTGAGTTGCGAAACTTACTATCCACTTTCATGATAATTTACTGTATTCCACAATGACTTACTTGATTTTCTTCCGACTTACTGTCGGTTAAGTTTGAGCTACTACCTTTTGTGTAGTACTCTGTCGGTTATCCCCAACACCTGAGATATATTCCATACCGATGTTTAATAATCGTGTTACTGTAGTCACTTATGCCAACCAAGTACCTTTTGATTGGTACAACCGTGCTTGTCTTATGCATCGGTTTTATCACACTTCAATTCTTTTCCTTCTAGTACATTAAACCTTTCTCAAACTTCCTAGCTATCTCACTCGATCATTACTGCCCAAGAGTAATACCAAAACACTCAGTCATACAGAGTGCAGAGGCGTAAACTCTTGACAATAAATCTCTTATGCGATTGCAATAGGAATTCATACTGTGTTTCTTATCACATAGTACCGACCATTTGGCTTGTTGCCCGGTCTGCGTATCATCACTTACTTGTATGTCCATCGAGTTTCACTCATAACTGGTCTTGTTCGCCACATTATTATTTAACGATACTTGTACAACGGTCGCTTACTGCGCACCGTGCTCTTACTCATTGTATCACATTAACTTACATTACACCCGCTATTATATTAGCTTCTGTCATCACACTGTGTTTCGCCACTTGTTGGGCTGGTTGTTGAACACGCTATTCTTCGGGTCTTTATGCTCCTTGAACGTTGTTTAGTACATATTTAGCATCCCACTCCTATGGTGGTTGCTATTTGGCTTATTGCTTTTGTGGTCTCCACAACTGGTATAAACGCTTCTATGCGTATAATATTCATTCAATCACTCTTAGATAGCAACATCATAGTCCATCCCTAACATATCTTTTAGACTTGGTTCACATAATTACCGTTGTTGCGGTCTCACATATCACGAGGTATCCCCACACTTTAATTAGTGGTTCGTTATCCGCTTACTTACTTATATAACATAAACTTCTGTGACCCATAACATTTTCTTAATACATGGCTTATAAGCCTTATTGCCTCGAGCTCTGTTCGTTGTAGGCCGCTCACACATATTTACCTTTCCATATAATATTACATGGCTTATAGGTTGTATTGAGCTCCATGGCAAGGTCATTGTTCCTTCCATGGTATGCCCCTTTAAGGATGTCAGACTTCGTCTTGACGACTTATGTGTAACTGGGTGTTAGTTTCAACCCTTGCATTTTCATCATATATCTTGTTCAACCATTGTTGATCCAAACACCCTTTTAAGGATAGTTCCTAGGTGTTACTAGGTTATGCTATCACGTCTGGCTTGTACTTATTGGTACGTAGTATGGAGTCGACTACTTCCCGTGTTTCAGACTCCACTTGTATACATGCATGGGGTATCCTACTGATACATTGCTACTTACCCGACTACCTCATAAGAAGGTTTGTCAGGCCCACAAGCTCCTATTGAAGTGCGGTCGTCCCACATTTCAGTTGGTACACTCGTAGTGTCCGTCGCACGCCTAGGTGAAGTATTCTGTTGTTAACTCCTCTTATATTATCCTGTGATAATATGCATTCCTTGCTTCTTGAACTTAATCAAGGGAAAGTTATTCGCTGTTGTATTATCATGAACTCCATCCATTCCCTCGGGTTGCTACCCTTGGGTTTCCCGGTTTCCCTCCGGTTATTTAAAAGTAACTGGGTAAAACTTACCTACCATGTGGCACTGAGGCCCGTGTAGGTCTTCTGGTTTGGTTTAAAAGAAAGTTGGAAATAAAATGGGTTTGAAAGAAAATTTGGTTTTGAAAACGGTTTTGAAAATGAATTTAAGTTGAAAGAAAATTTTCTTGGTCTCACAACGTTTCTTGCCTTATCCAAGTCTAGCTTCTTGCTGACTGGTGTATTTCCAAGTACTGAGGTCAGGCTATTAAGCCCTTCCACGGTTATGATAATCCCACTTAACTTCATGGTACCTTACTAAGTACCGATAGTTGTTTAACATTTTCCGTACAGCCTTGTTGTAGCAGCACTTGCCATGGCAAGTGCGCCATACAATCTGTTTATCGGTCCAATTTACATTGGTTGCGGTACTGCTTTCACCCGCTTTAACATCATTGGCCTTGCTGGCCCTTGCTTGATCTCACCGTCTTAACAACAATGTTCTGGGTACTTCTCACTGTCTTCACATGATAACCCTTAACTTGGGTGTTTCCCATTCTGGGAGACCCCTCTTTATGTAGTATTGTATCCTCCTTGCACTACGTTGTAGTTCCTTAACCGGTTGGTATACCGTTGGTGTATTAGTTAACATTGTAGTCCCGTAGACACTCGTCTCGGGTTTCATTACTTCACTTCTTGCCTGTTGCACGGTTAGTGCCTGCAAGCTGGTTGTCCTCGACTGCTTCGCATGTCGACCCAGGGTGTTGGAAATTCCATTCTCTTATGCATAAAATTCTTCACTTTTCGCTAACAGGAGCGATTAACGTTGTTCACATGGAGACCGTCTTCGGGATTCACACCTTTCGGAATCTACCGTATGACAGCTTCCCCGTACTTATAAGGACATTTAATAACAGCCAGATCGGGTATTCCCGAGTAAGAGAGGATTTTTATCTCTCTGGCGTTCTTTCCAAGTTATATAATAGGGTTTGTGGAGGGCGGGATGGATACTGTAGGTATCCAATACACACTGGTATTCCCTAACTAGCGTACTTCTCACGCTATCACTCAACCCTTAACCCAAAGTACTAAACTCTTAACTCGGTACTTCCTAAGCTCGGTATTTCAGTCATCAGAGCGATACTTCGCTCTGATACCACTTTTTGTAACACCCCAACTACTAACAACACACTTAATGTCATATTGCAGCGGAATTCATAACCCAAAACATCACTTAATTCTTTGGTGTTACACGCCGTTAGCCACCCACGTGGCTAACAAGGCTAACATACATACATCGTACCGGTCTGATGGACTAAATTCCCGAGCAACTACACATTAAATCTGTTCCATGACCAACAATCATCTTACACTTACATTACAACTGTACCGAGTATTTACAACTAATGCCGATAACAATTTCGGTCTTACTACACCTACAATACATTCTCAATATAAATGACCACCCATGTGCAACGACTACCCGTCCTACTCTCGAACGGCTTGCAGCTCCTTCGTACCTGTAGAGTAATGGGGGCCCCCAAAGGGGGTCAGCACCTTTGCTGGTATGGTAATCCCGCAGCCCGCATGCTACCGGGCCACGCACAACTATTTGTCGTCTTAGCATGCGGTTGATTATATTTAAATCATGCATGAACATTATAAACACACAACATACAACATTCCCCAAATATTGGGTTCAACAACAGACATTACATTTAGCTTAACAGATCACTCGTTGAGTACTTCAACCCTAGAGTAATTCTCCTCTAATGGAGCTATTTCCTTATAGACGACTCTTACCCGCTATCGGGATACCCTTAAGTCTCTTGTTATAACTGGGATTCATATCCATGATCCCACATTTCACTTTTAAACATCATATATCATCACATTGTAATTAACTTATAGTACATCAACAACACTAACATAACGGGTACGGATCTCTTTAGGAACCGTCCCAAACATAGTTAGTTAACTTGGAGCTAGAGGATGAATACCCCTCATGATAAGCTCTTTACATCACTCATCACCGTCCTGTTAGTCGGACGAGTAACTTAACATAAAGAAGGATCGGATTTGGTGATCCGAACTCAACATACATAATCCCCAAAAGACGTGAGTCAAGAGCCTTGGTTAAGCTCAGGGGTGATTGAAGACCAATGAAGGAAGACAACCAACAGAATGAAAGTTGAAGAAACTGTATACAACAACTCCCAAACACCGCGCGACCGGAACGACCGGATTCCTCACTCCCCCCATAATATATATATATATATATATACACAGATAAAGACTCCACTGTGGAATCTAACACACCAATACACTATGTAGTATCACAACTGAGTTAGACACACAAAAGATGTTCACACATTTACAACAACAACATTCACAACATCACACAACTAACTCACACGTAGCCGTGGTTAGAACGTCCCCGTGGTTCGGGTCGTTGAATCCGAATACCGATCTCTTTTGTGATCCTAGACATAGTTAACTAAGGTTTAACACTTTCGAGGTTAACGGTATCGGAACTAGGTGCGCCACATATATGAATTACTATAAACTCATTACGTGCTTTATCTTGCAAGGTGGCAAACACACAGAAAAACACATTGGCATACAAGCCGGTGTAATCCGGTAGGACACAGGTTGCAAGAAAACCATACCTTTCACCGGGGTTAGCTTTACCGTGTGACCTCCCGTTCCTCGGTTCACACTTGTTCAACTGATAACATTTAAATGTTTTCATTAACATCAAAGCATTACAGTATGTAACACTATACTCCCGTACTGTACCCCGTTGTCCCGTTATCCTTAACTTATTTGTGTGATTCTAAGTTTGCAACATACACATTAACTCTCACACTTATTTATACTTCCAATGGCCTTTAAAACTCATCAAACAAGGCCTAATCAACATCTAAGACCATTACCATTCACTTCCCCACCATAACAACCCTTAAAAACACTTTCTGGACACTTTTTAACATGGTCCGGGTTTGTGTCCGGGGTTACAAACCCGGACCAACCACGGAATGCACTTTCTGGACAAATTTTCATGTGGTCCGGGTTTGTGTCCGGGTTTACAAACCCGGACCACCCCCTGGGATGGTCTTCTGCCATGTTTCTGCTATCGTCCGGGTTTGCAAACGGGTTTGCAACCCGGACCACCTCTGGAACAGACAAAATTTACAGTTTTTGATCAGTTTTCAACCCCAATTTCACCTCTAATCATTTCCTAAACTCTCCACATGTTTCCTACATGTTTAGACATCTTAAAACATGCTCTAAACCTCTTCGAAACATAGGTTTAATCCCTACTCAATTTCTTGCCCAAATCCTTGAATTTCCTTTCCTCTGTTACACTTATGCACATTGGTGCTACAGATTTTCACCCCTTGGTGATTTGCATTGTGTTCCCACTCCAGTTGACCATTTCAAATCCTCCTAGATATTGCACCTCTTAAACACACCTAGCTTCTTCCTTTAGTAAAACACTCAAGGCCATACTTTCCTAAACAAATTTTGACAGCACTTGGCTACTATCAAAGCATTTCCCAAAACTCATCTCTTCACATATCTCATCCTAAAACTAGCCAAACCCACAAGGGTTCTACCAGCACATAACAAAATCCTCAAATTCAACAACAACAACAACACCATCACCAAAAATCTCCATAATCTCAATAACCACATCATCAATCACAAACTCACCACATTTGGCTCTTAAGGCCCTCAACTCAACATTAATACACAAACCTCTCCAAACCAAGTAAACACATTTTCAACATATATTTCAATCCATCATTTTGGGTTCATTCATTTGTTTACCCATCCCAAACACTTAAACAATTATAAACAAGGTTCAAGGTAGTTTTTCTTACCTTAATTTCACAAGCCTCCTTAACTCATATCTTGCTCCTCATCATCTCCAAAATTGGTTAAGAGGGTATGGAGTTTCCAAACTCCATCCCAACATCCAAGAACACATAAACATACCCAATTAATTATCTAAACCCTTGGAATATCTTAATTCAATCAAAGGCTAGAACACAAAGTTAGGGTTTACCTTTTTGAAGCTTTTAAGAGGGATTCTCACCCTTGAATCAAGAGGGAAACTACTCCACCATCGAAGGGTCAATTTGGAGCTCAAGAACAAGAAGAAAAACAAGGTATGAGGATGGGCAAAATCGGCCAACAAAGAAAGATGGGGAAAATGAGTTTTTCTTGGAACCTTTTTACCTTGTTTGAAAGAGGAGACTCTAAGCTTCCTCTTGATGTCAATTTCTCTTCAAATGGGAAAAACCCATGTGGATGAAGTTCATCCTTTTCGAATTTTGAAAAGAGAGGATGATAGAGAAAGATGAGAGGAAGAAGAATATGTAATTTGTTTTTGATTTGGAGCTCAAATGGAGCTTGAGCATGAGGTTGAAATGGAGAAGCCATTGTTGGCTTGGGTTGGAGCATCCCATCGGCAGAGAGGAGGAAGGAGGCGGCAGGAAGGAAAGAGAGAGAGGAAAGAGAAAAGAAAAGAGAGAAATGAGGGAAGAGAGAGAGGGAGAGGGGTATAAGTGGTCCCTCATTTTTTTTTGACTTTATTAATCAATTAACTAGTCTTATGTGAGTGAGTTGTTTACATTAATAAAACCGGCCCACTAATATATACACGCTGGAGCGTTTTTCGTTTTCTAACAGAAAACGCTCGTTTATTTACCCGGTTTAGCACTATTCACTAACCGGGACCGTTTTCCAGAATTTTCTCATTCCTTTAATTTTAATGGTTATTAAACTCCCATTAATGTTTAAATATAATTACATAATCAACTATTATTTTTACGGGGTCATTTAACTGTTTAAAATCACGTTTTCGGGTTTTCTCGAAAAACGTGCTTTAGACTCCGTCAGCGTTTAAACGCATTGTTTGGATCCGTTTTCTTCCGGAATTTTTCCCACATGTTCTTGGTGTGTAATTAAGGTATAAAAATATATTTATAACCCTAATAAAGGTTATGTACCTCCTAAAATAATTAAATACGCATTTTCACGTTTTGTGACTTTTACGCATTTTCTTTTTGGTTTTTATTTCATCACCAATGATCTTAAGGACTTAATTAGCCTTAGAGAATTATAATCACACAATTAATTAACACATTAAGGTTTGGGGTATTTCAATTTTCGGCTTTGCCTTAGAATTTCTTATAATTACATTTCAACCCCAAAAACTTTACATAATTTATATATTCACTTATAAACTATAGTTTTAATATTTAATTTCCTTAATAACCAAGTGGACACTTATATTTCCACAAATTGTGAATTCACCCCATATAAAATCTTGTTTTATATTTGAACTCTTATAAATTACCTATTCACCCTATAACTTTTATAAACTTAATATTTTATGTCATAAATCATTTTAACCTATAGTTTTTGGTCAAAACTTTGACCATAGTCTAATTTCATACTTAATACATTAATATACCCATAAATCATATGTAATCTCGGTAATAACCCTAATATTTCCAATAATTCCAAAATAGTCCCAAAACTTTATAAAATGTCATTTTAACACTTAACCACTTATTTAAATTCACCAAAATTCATATTATAATTTCTCACATCATATTATATTATAATTATACCCAAGACACCCTTTACTTTCGGTAATCACAAATCTTACCCCAAACTTCATAAAAATTATATTTTTACCATATAGCATTTTAAACTAGTCACTTAAACACTAGTAATTATTTTTAACTCACCCAAAATTCATAGTATGTATTTATGTACATATTTAGCTCATTAAAATCTATTCTTCACCTTTTGAATTCGGCCATGATAATTTATCACCATATAATTGCTAAAACTTGATTTATAACTTATAGTAATTATACATAAATACATATGAGTCATATAACTCATGTAAAAATTATTGTAATGTCTTAGATATATTTTTATCTCAAAATGGAGCATATTTCTCCTAGACAATTCGGTATACATTTTTATTTATCATAAGTAATTTTTGTAAAACAAAAATGTGTCTTAAGGTAGTAAGCTTACCATAAATGTTATAAATTATATTTTGGTATGTATTACCATATAGTTTCGGTCTTAATTAATTAAGAAGGTGTACATAATTTTTGTACAATTTTTAAGAGCTTAAACAATCTTAAAACAATAAAGATTTGCTTAGTAAACTTACTCTTAATAAAAGATGATTAAGTACTTGAACTCCTCTTGAATTCCCAAGCTTCCTCCAATGGTAAATGATGTTCCTCTTCGGTTTTAATGCAAGAGGGGAAGGGGTATAGGAGTTAGATCTTAACAAAGATCTTAAATAGATTTATAAGTAGTTTTCCAAGGTTTTACCTTAGGTTTTTCTTCATGAATTTTCGGCACACCTAGGAGGGATGGAGCATTAATTTTCCTTCATGAAATTGATGAAGAAAATAGCTTTAGAAGATGTAGAATCTTGGATACACATAAAATGTGTTTTAAGGATTTTCAAGCATGAAAAATACCTTAAGATGATCTTGGATGCTCCATGGATTAATGTTGATTTAAGACAACCTCCTTGGTGCATTAATTGGTGCCGAAATCATGTAGATGTGCTAAGAAGATTTTTGCTTCAAGACTTGTTGAGAAATGCTAGGAATTTACCTTAGAAATGAAGATAGAAGTTAAATATCCATTAATGGACTTAAGAGTTTCAAAGGAAGAAGATGAAGATGAGAAGGGAGAAGCTTACCCAACCGGTGGTGAAAGGCAAATGGGAATGAAGCTTACGTAGAACCTAAGAAGATTGGAATGAGAGGAATTTCTTTTGACAAAAATAATGTCATTTCATGTATTATTTTCCTTAGTTTATTTACTTGTTTATTGGCTCAATAAATGGCCATGTATCATGCACATTCTCGGCCATGTGACAAGGAATCAAAGCATAGTTTGTTTGATAATTGAAGGAAGAAGACAAGGCATGAGTGCTAGGAATTTAGGTAAGGTATTTCTTTAGAATTTTCTAAGCTAACTTGTCCTTGTTCTCTTTGTTTCTTACGGTAATGTACTGCTACTATCCCATCTGATTTTTTGATGATTAAAGCATTAGAACATGG
Source organism: Limonium bicolor (assembly GCA_023374045.1). Lineage (NCBI taxonomy): Eukaryota > Viridiplantae > Streptophyta > Magnoliopsida > Caryophyllales > Plumbaginaceae > Limonium > Limonium bicolor. The sequence goes on along the minus strand of JAIOTZ010000175.1, from coordinate 29,733 downwards.
CTAGGTTAGCTAGGTATTTTATTTGAATTTTTATAAGGCAATTCAGCCTTCTTTTCACACTCATTTTAGGACATAAGGGCTGCTCCAAGACAAGGAAACTTTGTTGTATTAGGCAATGATATATGTATAGTTAGGTAGTGTATTCTTTTGACTAGTTTAGTAGCAATCATCCTCCCTCTTTTATGTATATAAATCTGCAGCCTACATGTGATAACATGGCTGTCTTGTTTTGTAGTTGCACATGGAATAAAGCTAGATGCAAGTTGTTACTTTTGTGTGTTTTTTTCATTGTTATAATATAAGCTAACCTTCTCCTTTTTTTTGATGCAGGAAATCGGTGATGAGGGCTCCAATTGACAGATTTATTTGTTATATTAACATATAACACATGCTAGATGAGTCACCATTCCATAAGACAATTTACAAACTCAAAACTAGCTAGAAAACACCCCAAAAAAATGCATGGGATGGAGGTCAAAGGTGATTGATTTTTAATTTGATTTTTGTTACACTATATTGTACTAAGACCATACTAATATGTGTAATAGGTTCCAGCATTTATTTGGTACATTTACCCTATGGTAAAAGATGAAAGTTTTAAGGTAAAAATGCTGATTTCTAGTATCTTTTTGATGGTAAAATCGCCCCCACTTGTGCTATGAGTTTAGCACTGGCATTAATTGATTTAGATGCTCAATTTATCATCTTTCGTGGCTCCTCAAAAACTTCAAGGTAATTGCGTAGAACGCATTTTTGTGACACCCGAAGGTGCATTTTTGTGCTTTAAGGATTTTTTGAAAATTAAGTAGTCGCTATGGGTTCCAAGTGTTTATTGACATTGTTTATAGTCAATAATAATATATTAAGGTGTTACATTGAGTTATATGGGGTTATATCAACCCTAAACACCACTCCCGGGCTAAACGGGGCAAAAAGGAGCGTTAAGAAATTCGTCCGAGCACTTTGTTTATTTTTGAGGAATTGGCTCGAGCATTCTCTTTAGAATATTAAATAATGATGTTAGGAACTCTAAGAATTAATTTTATAGGAGTTCGTGCCACCTCGGCACTCCTCCGGGGCATTCCCGAGGGTTTATGGGACCCTCATAAGGCATCTCCTAGCACTTTGCATTTAACTGAGAATTTAGCTTGAGGAATCCATCTTATATATTTAATAGAGTGTTGTGGTGTATTTGGAATGAAGAGTCCACTTTTGTCATGAGTATTTTTCCAAAATAAAAATTTTCGCTTGGAAGCCAGGTCCAGCGGCATGCATAACACGCATTTAACACGCAAGCACACTCATCAATCGACAAGGGACAACATTTAGGCAACCAAACAAGCAACACTCATGACCGGTGTCGGGCCAAGGCCCGACCAGCCTAACTGAACCAACCCTTGTGCCACAAGCATGACTAAGGGTGGTCTTGAACCGCCCCACGGTGAGTTCCCTCATCCTCACACCCCTTTGCGCAAAGGCATGGATGTGCGGGGCACTCCACTGAATGAACACCTTCCCTAGTGGAGCAACCCCAGTGCCAAGCACCTTCAGTAGGGACGCACTAGCGTGGGCAACGCTGTGCACTCACCACCACCCGGACCATCTCGGCCATGCCGGACACAAGTCCCAACTTAGTGTGTCGCCCCTCGCACTCCCGCACTTGCCCATGTGCGGAACCAGTCATACGACAAGCACACGCTGGCACAACTCAACATTAGGGACACCGGCAGGTGGGGCAAGGCCCCACAGCCGTTGGAGCCCACTACCCAAGCTAAAGGTAGTGGGACATGCCAATAGGCATGTTCTAGGCACTCACGTGTCTAGCCGGGTGCTCTCCAGGCAGCCCGGGGTGACCCATGACTAGTTCACCTAGCCGTCAGTGTGGCCCCATGGGTTCAACACCGCCAAGGAGTCCAAGTGTCCCGACATCCCCATTCATGGGTAAAATATAGCCTTTGAGGCCCTCGGGCACTTAGGTGCCCAGCCGGGACACAGCCGTGTAGGCTGCCTGGGGGCAGTGTTACAATCCTGAACTCCAGGGGTGATTAGCGCTTGAACCCTAACTCCCAACGACCATATGAACACACGGGATTGTCGGTCACCAAGTGTTACTCTATGCAAGGTGCTTGGAAGCTGGGCTTGCCAGGAAGAGCATGAGGGTGTCTTGGGGCTACGTGCACTGAGTACGGGCCGTGTCACTGAGAGCTGGCCGTGGCACGCGTGAGGCAAGTGATGGGTTTGAGTCCCTGGCACGTTGTCGAAGCGCAGAGGTAACCTGACGGGGTTAGGCGAGTCTGGGACTTGGCCGTGAGCTAGGCTCACCTTAAACACGAGTGGGTGGAACTGGTCTTCTGACTGGGGCTTGACAGGTGACGGTTGATCGAGGCGGGTCATGCAAGTCACAGGGCAAAACCAATGGTGACACTGGGTGTTACGGGCTATGGACTAGAAGTGGAATCACACGAGTCCCTGAGGAGCCAACTGCAACCGAGGTGTCATTGTGGCTTGGAGCCGTGGCACGGGGCGGAGCTAAGGCGTGTTGTTGTCAGTGGGTGATGCCATGACTAGTACGACGTGGGCCTTGAGCTTGCCCGGATGGTTTGATTGTGCCAGGAGTTAGTTGTCACGACGAGGCGCGGTATGGCATGACACGGGTGCTGGCTGCGCTAGGCGCGGGCACTGGCTGTGACTGTATGCGCGACGCGGTGCTAGACACGGGCACTAGGTGCTGGCTGTGACTGCATGCGTAAGAGGCGACGTTTGACACGGGCACTGGGTGCTGGCTGTGACAGCGTGCGTGAGCGTCGGGTGACAAGGCTTAGGCAGTGGCTGGGGCGCACGCATGGGTGCTGGGCACTGGCTGCGTGGGCGCAAGGCATAGGGGTGCCCGGGGCATGCCCGAGTCTCTTGTTGAAGAGCTTGCTTTGACTGCGTCGTGTCTTTTGGGTTTCCTTGACTTCTCCCTAATTACTTGGTGGTAATTAAGGGTCCATTGGAGCTGCTGATTGGTTGTTGCAAGTTTGGTTGAGGCCTTGTGTAAAACTGGGTTTTACCGGGGTTGTTACCGTATGTGTTTCTACGGTAATCTTTGGTTTGTCTTTGGACTACCCTCCTTCATGGCTGGAGCGGTTTTGGTTATTTAATGGGGAGAGATTTATGTGCATTCAGCTATCTCATTTGTTTACAAGAGTTGAAGAGTTGGACTGGTAACTCATCTCTTAATTAAGGGCGCATGAGTTATGGAATACTAACTATGTTGCTGTCTCCTTAATTGACTTGTAACTTATGTGATTAGTGCTGTTGTATTAATTGGAGCAATTGGAAAGGTAGCGCAGCAGCAAGGAGAAACATTCCTAATTAAACGCATTGAAGAGGTTGATTTATTCAACTGATGGGAGTTACCGGGTAACTCCATCTCCTTCACTTAGTGGGCGGTTTAATGGAATTAATAGGAGAGGTTATGGGGCGGTTTTGTGCTGTCCATATTCCTCCTTCTCTTGCTGGTTAACCTAAGGAATTAATGATGGGTGTTACACATCATTAAGGGGGCGGTTTTGTAGTCCTTATTCCTTGTGTAACTGCTGCACTTATTTAGGGAAGTTACAAGCTTGGGTGAAGGCATCTCCCTATATAAAGGGGTGCTAGGCGCATTGGTTTGGACATCATTCGCATTCACCAAGATCTAGTCTCTCACCAAGCGTTGTAATTCCCTTGTTCTAGAGTTGCTCCACAATACAAAGCTCTGCACTTCTGAGGGAAAGATAGAACCCGGGGTTCTTGATCTCTTGTCTCCTGAGTGAAATAACCATAGTCCACATAAAGGCATTGTTCTACGCTAGCAAGACCTTGGAGAGAATAAAGTGTTCTTATTCCCCTCATTGCTCCTTGGAGTCTTGGCGCAGCGTTCGAACACCAAAGGGACCGACCAGAACCGGATTAGCGCGAGTTGTCCAGCTCCAACACCTACCCTCGGAGTTGGGTGGTTAAGGGAGTACTCTAAGGATCCGTCAAGCTGTGGGCGGTATCGTGTTTTGTCCTCTCAGTTCTTTGTCTCTGAGTTCCTCTGTCTCTCCTTGTTCTCTGGAGTGTGTGTGGGGGTTGGTGGCGTGCGGTGTGGTGCGGGCGCGATCAAGGGGAAGCGGCTGATCGACTTGGGCGTAAGTTGAGCCGGTCACAGGGTCGATTTTGACGTGTGACAAGTGTGGTATCAGAGCTCCGTTCGCATTTCGAGCACATCAAACGCACCAACTACGAGACGTAAAGAGGTACTAGGACGAATTCGACACTCCTTCTTCATCACCAAACCAAGACCCTTCCAAAGGCGGAACCTTTCTTTCTCTTCGACGACACCAATCTTCATCATGAGACCAGCGAGTTCATGCGGGGGTCATCTAAGGACTCTTCGTTGGAAGAAACGGGTGGAAGAGGAAAGGAGGAGGCGCATGCAGGCAGGAGTTCTTGAGTCTTCTACTTCGACTTCCTTCTTTGACGGCGTTCAAAAAGGCGAGGTAATTGGTGGCCACGTTCGTGAGAGCCGGGCTCTTCTCGAAGGGGTGGACAAGGAGGAAGGTGTGGTCGTGACGAAGTCCCCAGTTCCAATGGGAGTAGCCAAGGGCAAGGCATGCCAAGGAGGTGTGCAGGTTCAGCCACGATCTGCAAGCCTAACGCACGGGGTGCGCATAGTTCAAGCAGCAGAAGTGTCAGGCGGGCGTCAAGAGCTCAAGCGTATGCGCGGAGCACGCTACAAGGGTGTGCCAAGAGGCGACATCAAGAGGTGGCGCGCTGAGTACCGCAGCACGATGGCTAGCGCTGGGCGTAGCATCAGTGACGTGATAGAGCGACGCGCTGCCAAGACAACAGAGAAGTCAGGCGTGACTCCTACTGGTGCTGGCTTGACGGGCGGTGATCGAGGGCTACCAAGCGATTCCCAGGGCTCTTCCAGGAGGTTGGCTTTGAGGTGTGTCCCGAGGTGGAGGTTCGACCCGCAGAGGAGAGGCGTTATGGTGATGCCTAGGAGTCCTTGCGCTAAGAGGAAGCGGACCCTAGAGGGAGACCAGAAGCCTAAGGGTGAACTGAATGTGGTTTCTCAGAGCGGAGCAACGGTTAAGCGGAACACGAGGCCAAGAAGAATGGTTGGACCATCTTCAGAGTTCGGCAAGATGCTTGCATTGGCTCGTGAGGCAACGCAGATATTCAAGGAAATCAAGGAGGCCATGCTCAAGGGTGAGATGGACCTTGACCTTGGTGAGACATCGTCAGGCGAGGACCCAGTTCCTGAGGTGAATGGGGATTCAAGCAGAGATCTGGCGGAGTGTAGCGGAGGCTTGGCTGATAGGGATGCAGAGCACGTGGCAGGAAAGGTAACCAACAACCGTTTTCTGTGCACGCATGTTGATTTCGCTCCGTATGCACCCAATAGCAAGCTGCTCTTTGTCAAAGTGGTAGTGGAAGAGAGGGCAAGGTTTCTAGCTTTAGTAGACACCGGGGCAGAGATGAATATCATAGCTCATCATCTGGCTGTGACCCTTGGTCTTCCCATCACTGAAGCAAGTGGACGTGGGATAACAGTTGGCAACGGCCAAAGCATGGATGTTCTTGGCGTTGTGCGTGTCAACACTCGGGTTGGAGAGTGGAGCTCAAACCAGGAATTCGAGCTGGTGAGCAAGACAAACATGCCCATGGTCCTAGGAGCGCCGTTTATCTACAGCTCCAAGGCTAGTGTGAATCTGTGCCTCAACGGAATGACGATGATCGTGGAGAACAAGCCGGTATGGGTGCGAGGAGATGATCCTACCTCGTACTACCCCTACAACCCTGCTCAGGAAGGTGATGTTTCGGACCAAGTGACGGAGAGTGCGCCATTGGTTCAGGTAAAAATTGAGCCACCTTCTCCTCCGAGGTATACATATGACGAAGACTACAACCGCATCTTCGACTATGATTACCCGACTCTCTAAGTGTGGTTGGCTTAGGAGGTTGTCCTTATCCAGGGGATTACTCTTAGTAGATTGTTGGACAATCATTGTAATTCGTTTCCCCTCAGTGGATGAATAATATTTCCTTTCCATTATACTTCGCATGTACTTACAACTTCCACTCGATGTGTGAGTGAGGGCGGGGCGCCTAGTTGTAATGGGGGACATGGGGGTAGGAGGGAATATTGGCTTCGAGGGTTGGACTCTTGAAGGGGGAAATGGTTGTGACCCAAGCTCAGTTGGGGGAGCCGTTTGGTGGGTTACAAGTAAGAGTAAGGATAAGGCGGGAGGAAGAACGGGAGTGTTCTTGAGCATGAGGCAGGCTTGGTGTCCTAATTTCCTGGTGGTCCTACATCCCGGGGGTGTGAGGTTGGAAATTAGAGGGGCGTTCGAAGGAATCAGGGCTATGGTAGCCATGGATTCGAGGCGAAGCCTAGGAATGGATCAAGAAGAGAGTTCCAAGCGTTGAGATGCAGTGCGTGGTGTCAAGAGGCATGGCTATGCGAGGCAAGCCAGGGGTCGATTGGGTACGCCGGGCGTACATGGCATCGACAGAGTTGTGTGGATGAGGCACACAAGGTCTTGACATACGAGGGCGTGCTGGGCGCGCACGGCACTGATGACGATAGGTGCACCGGGTGCACAGGATGATCGATGGCACGAGTGCGAGGCGTTGGACGCAAGGCATCATGTGCGCGGAGCGGTGGCAAGTGCAGAGGCGCTGGGCGCGGGGCACTAAGGCACGCTTCGAGGTAATTCGATATCCTTATCGTTATGTTCTTTGTTTGGTTGTGTTCTATTGTGTGGACCGGGTTCACGAGGATAGACCACTAGAGACATTGGAGTGTCTCGAGGGAGGAAGTTGCCCGAGTCACGAGAGAGCATTGGAAGGGCGGTTCCAAAGGCTAAGTGACCTTGCCATGATGGGTGATTCTTCTGAGGCTTACTAGGGTGTGAATGGCCAGACTCCGGGAGTCGTAGTCCATCCTATGTGGCGTAACTGTGCTCACTATCCCTGGGGGAGTAGTTGGAAGCGCAAGGGAAGCGTGGTGGACCTGAGGCCACAGGGTTTTACCAGGCTCGGACAAAGGTATGACGATACGCTTTGTGCTTAATTTGGTGATTAAGCTGGTTGTTTGATGGTTGCAAGGCAAGAGCAACAAGGGGGCGTGAGGGCGCCACATCAATCGACTGTTTGGGAAATTCTCGGGGTTAGAGTCCTTGAGTCCAAGACCACTTGAGGCTTTGTCGAGGACGTCAAAGCTTGGTTGGGGGAGGATGTTACAGTCCTGAACTCCAGGGGTGATTAGCGCTTGAACCCTAACTCCCAACGACCATATGAACACACGGGATTGTCGGTCACCAAGTGTTACTCTATGCAAGGTGCTTGGAAGCTGGGCTTGCCAAGAAGAGCATGAGGGTGTCTTGGGGCTACGTGCACTGAGTACGGGCCGTGTCACTGAGAGCTGGCCGTGACACGCGTGAGGCAAGTGATGGGTTCGAGTCCCTGGCACGTTGTCGAAGCGCAGAGGTAACCTGACGGGGTTAGGCAAGTCTGGGACTTGGCCGTGAGCTGGGCTCACCTCAAACGCAAGTGGGTGGAACTGGTCTTCTGACTGGGGCTTGACAGGTGACGGTTGATCGAGGCGGGTCATGCAAGTCACAGGGCAAAACCAATGGTGACACTGGGTGTTACGAGCTATGGACTGGAAGTGGAATCACACGAGTCCCTGGGGAGCCAACTGCAACCAAGGTGTCATTGTGGCTTGGAGCCGTGGCACGGGGAGGAGCTAAGGCGTGTTGTTGTCAGTGGGTGATGCCATGACTAATGCGACACGGGCCTTGAGCTTGTCCATGTTTGTTTGTGCCAGGAGTTAGTTGTCACGACGAGGCGCGGTATTGCATGACACGGGTGCTGGCTGCGCTAGGCGCGGGCACTGGCTGGACTGTGCGACGGTGCTAGACACGGGCACTAGGTGCTGGCTGTGACTGCAGCAAGGTGACGTTTGACACGGGCACTGGGTGCTGGCTGTGACAGCGTGCGTGAGCGTCGGGTGACAAGGCTTAGGCAGTGGCTGGGGCGCACGCATGGGTGCTGGGCACTGGCTGCGTGGGCGCAAGGCATAGGGGTGCCCGGGGCACGCCCGAGTCTCTTGTTGAAGAGCTTGCTTTGACTGCGTCGTGTCTTTTGGGTTTCCTTGACTTCTCCCTAATTACTTGGTGGTAATTAAGGGTCCATTGGAGCTGCTGATTGGTTGTTGCAAGTTTGGTTGAGGCCTTGAGTAAAACTGGGTTTTACCGGGGTTGTTACCGTATGTGTTTCTACGGTAATCTTTGGTTTGTCTTTGGATTACCCTCCTTAATGGCTGGAGCGGTTTTGGTTATTTAATGGGGAGATATTTATGTGCATTCAGCTATCTCATTTTAGTTACAAGAGTTGAAGAGTTGGACTAGTAACTCCTCTCTCTTAATTAGGGGCGCATGAGTTATGGAATACTAACTATGTTGCTGTCTCCTTAATTGACTTGTAACTTATGTGATTAGTGTTGTTGTATTAATTGGAGCAATTGGAAAGGTAGCTCAGCAGCAAAGAGAAACGTTCCTAATTAAACGCATTGAAGAGGTTGGATTTATTCAACTGATGGGAGTTACCGGGTAACTTCATCTCCTTCACTTAATGGGCGGTTTAATGGAATTAATAGGAGAGGTTATGGGGCGGTTTTGTGCTGTCCATATTCCTCCTTCTCTTGCTGGTTAACTTAAGGAATTAATGATGGGTGTTACACATCATTAAAGGGGCGGTTTTGTAGTCCTTATTCCTTGTGTAACTGCTGCACTTATTAAGGGAAGTTACAAGCTTGGGTGAAGGCATCTCCCTATATAAAGGAGTGCTAGGCGCATTGGTTTGAGACGTCTCTCATCCACCAAGATCTAGTCCCTCACCAAGCGTTGTAATTCCCTTGTTCCTAGAGTTGCTCCACACAATACAAAGCTCTGCACTTCTGAGGGAAAGACAGAACCCGGGGTTCTTGATCTCTTGTCTCCTGAGTGAAATAACCATAGTCCACATAAAGGCATTGTTCTACGCTAGCAAGACCTTGGAGAGGATAAAGTGTTCTTATTCCCCTCACTGCTCCTTGGAGTCTTGGCGCAGCGTTCGAACACCAAAGGGACCGACCAGAACCGGATTAGCGCAAGTTGTCCAGCTCCAACACCTACCCTCGGAGTTGGGTGGTTAAGGGAGTACTTGGCTAAGGGTTCGTCAAGCTGTGGGTGGTATCGTGTTTATGATCCTCTGTTTCTTTGTTTCTCTGTTCCTCTGTCTCTCCTTGTTCTCTTGGAGTGTGTGCTGGTGGCTGGTGGCGTGCGGGTGTGGTGCGGGCGTGATCCAGGGGGTGCGGCTGATCGACTTAGGCGTAAGTTGAGCCGGTCACAGGGTCGATTTTGACGTGTGACAGGCAGGCCAGGCAGAGACTAACCAGCCCCTTAAAGAGGTTAATGTACCTTTCAGGCCAGACCAGACCCAGACATGCCCCTTTGCAGCCAAATCCCAGCATTGTCTAGAAATACTTCAAAAATTCACTAAAATCAGATGCAAGCTCCAATTGCCACGAAACTTTGCCAACATCTCTTATTAGTCAAGGGTGACCTTCGGACTTCTTGGGTCCTCAGCAAAGTTGTCGAATTCCCACACGTTTTGAGCCAACTTCATATCGGCTGCATCGTAGTGCCTGCGACAGTGCGCAGGTGGTCATTGGGTGCCTGCGGCAGCGCCCAGCACCAGCTTCCTGCAGCATCAGGCACTGGGCGCCCCAGACAAGGTCTGGGCGCCAAAGATAGTGCCTGCATGCCCCAAGGTGCACACGACGAGGCTCGTGGGCCCTCGACATTGCACCTTGTGCCTACAGACAGTGCCCAGATGGGCACTGGGTGCCTGCGGCAGTGTCCAGATGGACATTGGGTGCCTACGGCACCACACCGTTGCGCCCACAAGGCACACAGCAAGGCTCGTGCGGCATCGGCTGCACACCACAAGGGTCGTGTGCCCTCGGCATCACGCCCTTAGGCCCGACCCTGAGGCCAACCACAAAGGGTTGGGCCATGTCCATGGCACTTGCACAAGGCATACCAATTTAATTTTCCATCACATGCATCTAGACAAGGACAACGACAAGGCATGCCACAGCTGTCAAGCTGCTTGCCCAAAAATATTCGTGACAAACCCTCCCCCCGTTAAAGTGTTTGCCGACCTCGGCAAAGTCCTCATGGGAGTAAGGTCATCTTTACTTGTTCCCTTTTTGCTTCAATCGGCATCAACTGCCACAAGTCGCACCAACTTGTGCGGATTGCACTGACCACACCTGGTCTTGTGCAAGAACTGGGCAACCGGTGCCTTTGCACACCACCCTGTGTGCGGTCGCATCTACCCACCAGGCTGCGACACTTAATCACTGGCACAATGCCCTCTCACGCAACCCAGCGTGACCAACGCCGACCCTACTCGGTCGCGTATGAATGTATGGAAACCCAAGCCATTTCACGCACACATGCGTGACCAGCGTCAACTCCACTCTTTGCACGCTGACAGCCCAACACCCTGTGTTGGTTCGCGCACACAAGCGCGACCAGCATCAGCTTATCCTGCTCCACGTGGTATCAGAGCCATAACATGTCGATTGTCCCTGTCTTTGTAGAATTGAGCACTAATTGATACGTTGCAAAAGCTTTGAAGTGACCCAGAGTTCGTACGTGCTAGAAGTTATCTTGGCAAAATAGACCCAAGTTTCTCGAATGGCTGCTAGGACTACGTCCCGAGTTGAGCTTGCGAATAGGCTGAACACAATTGAAAGGGTACTCGGCCTCACTGACCGAGATGCCTCAGAATTTGGTCCGGAACATAATGTGCTCCGTAGCCTTGAGCGGCTGGAAGCAATGGCGAACTCTTTGTGCAACGAGGTGCGCCTGCTTCGGGCTGGCCCCTCGGTTGAGAACTTGAAGGAGCAGCGTAACTCAAGTGATCCATGTGATGCGGAAATACGTGAGCTCCGTGCCAAAGTGGCTCTTCTACAAGAGTCGGTGTCCCCGAGTTTGGGTCAAGGCAAGAAAAGGAAGTTGAAACTTCGTGACCCTACGCCGTACGATGGAACTCGTGACTCCGAGAAGCTTGAGAATTTCCTTTTCGACATGGAGGAACATTTCGAAGCATACAATACTGATGATGATCAAAAGGTCTTCTCGGCGGTTACATTTTTGGAGGGCCATGCTAAGAAATGGTGGCGGTGCAAGGTTGAACGTGACCGTGCATGTGGCCGAACTCCTATCCGATGTTGGGTTGAGTTTAAAAGGGCGTTGAAGGCCCAATTCTTCCCCCAGGATGCCGATGACAGAGCCCGTGATCGTTTGAATGATCTAAAGCAGACGGGTACGGTTCAAGATTACATCGGGGAGTTTAACTCCATAATGTCTGATTTGCCCAGTATGCACGAAGGGGATCGTGTGTACAACTTTATGAAAGGTCTGAAACCTTGGGCACGTTCAGAAGTTCGAAGGAGGGATGTTTCCACCCTCGAACAGGCGATGACCGCGGCTGAAAGTCTTGTGGACTTCGGTTGGGAAAGGCGTCCCAATAAAGACAGCCGTTCTGATAGAAAAGGCGGGAAGCGAGGAAGACCAGAAAGGGATTTTGGACCTGCCCTTCCTCAAGACCGGGAAAATACACAAGACGGTGCAAGTCCGTCGGCAAAGGAGGAGTCCCCAAAACCCAAATCAGGCATAAGTTGCTTTAGATGCGGTGGTCCGCACTTCATGCGAGAATGCCCCCAGGTTGTAAATGCGGGTGTGAACACCCTTGTTGGCTCAAAGAAGCAACCTCCCCACTAGAAAGTGGATGTCCCGACCTTCCCGGAGTCAGTCCTGCACCCCCCGAGTTGAGGACTGTTGTTTTGCTAGAGTGTAAATTTTGTACTTTTGAGTGATCACCGTGTAATATTAAAGAGTTTGCATGTTGTGGTGGTCCAATGTTTTGTTGATATCGAACTCCAGTATTCCTTTTGGAAGTATTGTACCCGGTTTTGTGTATCGGCCCATGTAATATAATCGAAATATTGTAATGACTTTTCGATGTTAATGGAAATTTACAATGGATCGATGGCGTTCTCGATGAACTTTCCCTTGGATCCTTATTACTTTTCCCTAATTTTGTGTTATGTTTAGAAAAGTACTTGGACCCAAGCTGGAAATGGGGAAAGATAGGCCGTGATGGGTACATGAATACGAGAGTAGTCTTGTGACGCTGGGTTTCCAGCTTGACGCCAGGTAGGCTTTGTCGACCGTGCTTGTACGGTAGTGTCACAAGATGGGCTATTTCTGGTAGCGCGCAATCAGGTAGATTAGCGCTGGCCTCGCTGGTTATGCGTGGCTTGGCACGGGATGACCCAGGTGCCGGAATTGTTGGCGTGCAACCGGGTGGGTTGTCGTCAAACACGCTGGTGAGCGTGAGTCGTCATGAGATGCCGAGTTGTCAGCATGTAGCCGGGGCGCTGATGCTGGATGCGCTAGAGGTGCGCAAGATGGCACGTGGTGCCAAGTTGCAACGAGGAACCGCGAGGGTTCATGTTGATCTCCCTGGCCAGGGGTAAGGCGGCTATGGATGCCGTTGTTTCAGCATGCAGCAGGATAAGCTGATGCTGGTCGCGCTTGTGTGCGTGAACCAACACAGGGTGTTGGGCTGTCAGCGTGCAATGAGTGGAGTTGACGCTGGTCACGCATGAGTGCGTGAAATGGCTTGGGTTGCCATACATTCATACGCGATCGAGTAGGGTCGGTGTTGGTCACGCTGGGTTGCGTGAGAGGGCAGTGTGCCAGTGATTAAGTGTCGCAGCCTGGTGGACAGATGCGACAGCACACGGGGTGGTGTGCAAAGGCACCGGTTGCCCAGTTCTTGCACAAGACCAGGTGTGGTCAGTGCAGTCCGCACAAGTTGGTGCGACTAGTGGCAGTTGATGCCGATTGAAACAAAAAGGGAACAAGTAAAGATGACCTTACTCCCACGAGGACTTTGCCGAGGTCGGCAAACACTTTAACGGGGGGAGGGTTTGTCACGAATATTTTTGGGCAAGCAGCTTGACAGTTGTGGCGTGCCTTGTCGTTGGCCTTGTCTAGATGCGTGTGATGGAAAATTAAATTGGTATGCCTTGTGCAAGTGCCATGGACATGGCCCAACCCTTTGGGGTTGGCCTGAGGGTCGGGCCTAAGGGCATGATGCCGAGGGCACACGACCCTTGTGGTGCGCAGCCGATGCCGCACGAGCCTTGTTGTGTGCCTTGTGGGCGCAACAGTGTGGTGCCGCAGGCACCCAGTGTCCATCTGGACACTGCCGCAGGCACCCAGTGCCCATCAGGGAACTGTCCGTAGGCACAAGGTGCAATGTCGAGGGCCCACGAGCCTCGTCGTGTGCACCTTGGGGCATGCAGGCACTATCTTAGGCGCCCAGACCTTGTCTGGGGCGCCCAGTGCCTGATGCTGCAGGAAGTTGGTGCTGGGCGCTGCCGCAGGCACCCAGTGACCACCTGCGCACTGCCGCAGGCACCGCGATGCAGCCGATATGAAGTTGGCTCAAAATGTGTGGGAATTTGACAACTTTGCTGGGGACCCAAGAAGTCCGAAGGTCACCCTTGACTAATAAGGGATGTTGGCAAAGTTTCGTGGCAATTGGAGCTTGCATCTGATTTTAGTGAATTTTTGAAGTATTTCTAGGAAATGCTGGGATTTGGCTGCAAAGGGGCATGTCTGGGTCTGGTCTGGCCTGAAAGGTACATTAACCTCTTTAGGGGTTAGTCTCTGCCTGGCCTGCCCCCAGGCAGCCTACACGGCTGTGTCCCGGCTGGGCACCTAAGTGCCCGAGGGCCTCAAAGGCTATATTTTACCCATGAATGGGGATGTCGGGACACTTGGACTCCTTGGCGGTGTTGAGCCCATGGGGCCACACCGGCGGCTAGGTGAACTAGTCGTGGGTCACCCCGGGCTGCCTGGAGAGCACCCGGCTAGACACGTGAGTGCCTAGAACATGCCTATTGGCATGTCCCACTACCTTTAGCTCGGGTAGTGGGCTCCAACGGCTGTGGGGCCTTGCCCCACCTGCCGGTGTCCCTAATGTTAAGTTGTGCCAGCGTACGCTTGTCGTATGACTGGTTCCGCACATGGGCAAGTGCGGGAGTGCGAGGGGCGACGCACTAAGTTGGGACTTGTGTCCGGCATGGCCGAGATGGTCCGGGTGGTGGTGAGTGCACAACGTTGCCCGCGCTGGTGCGTCCCTACTGAAGGTGCTTGGCACTGGGGTCGTTCCACTAGGGAAGGTGTTCATTCAGTGGAGTGCCCCGCACATCCATGCCTTTGGGCAAAGGGGTGTGAGGATGAGGGAACTCACCGTGGGGCGGTTCAAGACCACCCTTAGTCATGCTTGTGGCACAAGGGTTGGTTCGGTTAGGCTGGTCGGGCCTTGGCCCGACGCCGGTCATGAGTGTTGCTTGTTTGGTTGCCTAAAAGTTGTCCCTTGTCGATTGATGAGTGTGCTTGCGTGTTAAATGCGTGTTATGCATGCCGCTGGACCTGGCTTCCAAGCGAAAATTTTTATTTTGGAAAAATACTCTACTTCATCCTATAATGTATTTCCATGACTTTCGGGCCTTAAGGGCCTTTAAGGGAACTCCCGAGCATTTTGTATTTTCGCTCGGTTTTAGATGAGGTCCTGTGTTCTAAGGGTCATATAATGATCCTTGATTATCTTTACATGAAGTTTATAACTTATATAACTTGTTTAACTTAAGGTCGGGCTTTAGCGCACGTTTCTGACCTTAAGGAATTTAGGTGCGTTTTAACGCCTAAATGTTTATGTACTTTCTTTTAGGGTTTAATAATCCCCTAAATAATACTTATTTATCAATATTTAATTATTTGAATGTTAGGGGTATTTCACATCATCCTTTGTTCGTTTGTATCCGCGAGCTTTGCCCAACTTCTCTGAGGTTTCTACAGACCTTGGTCTGCTCCGTTCTTCTCTTACCTTGTGGCATTGGAACTCCATTCTAGCCCAAAGTTTACTCCCATTTATGGCCCATCCTTTAATACCGTCTATCGCTCTTTTTGCTTCTTTAACGTGGCTAACATCAACAAACGTAAAAGCATTTTGAGTCCAATTTCTCACCTTCCGGCGTATATAGATTATGCTCCATCTGGCGAATCTGTTCACTAATCTTCCCAGTTGATACTCCGACACATCTCTACTAATGTTGTCTATGAAGATTGTAGTAGGAGTGTTTTCCTTCCAACTTCCTTGGTACCGTGCTGGTCTCTCTTTCTCACGTCTGTCCTCTCTTGAAGTTCTGTATTTGCAGTTGTAAAATTTCTCCTTCCATCTTGGACTATAACTGTGAGAATTTCTGGAGATCATCAATCGGGTCTTTCCTCTCTCCCTCCTCATAGCAGTTTCTGGATCCAAACCGATGCGTGTTGCGTGAAGTTTTTGATTGATGGACTAGGTACGTAAAGGGTAGTGTTTGAAGGCTCTTTATTCTGGGCAACGATAAGGGGGGGGTGTTTGAGGTGGATGTTAGGCTCTTTTAGTGGAGGAGGAAGGGTGGCAGGCATGGTGGTCGACGAGGAAGGGAAAATGTCATGGTAGGCTTTGAGGTGAAGGTGGGAACGCCCGCATCGCAATGGGAAAAATTCAATAGAGGAATTTTATCAAACAAGTAGTGTGCTCGCCGGTTTTAGGGGAGAGTAGTTTTCAAATTCCTCTTAATGGCAGCGCATCCAACAAATCAGCAAAACCACATTGGGTAGAGGCGATAGAGGAATTCGGATGCGAGAAGTCATCCGTCAACTCCACCTCCATTTCGATGTAGTAGTATATTTTTGACTCTCTTACTTCTCGCACAAATTTTGCAGCAAACAGTTAAAACTTGTACTCGGGCAGAAGAAAAAGTATTCCACGGCTTGGCAAATTCTGTTGATGTGGGTAGGAAGTAAGATTCCGGTTGTTGGAGGCGGCGGCGGCGGTCACAAAAGTGGAGTGGTGGAGTACTGCATTCGGAACGCTGATTGTATGGCTATTAAATCCAGGGGCGGACCCACATGGGGTCCAATGGGGGCCCGGACCCCATAGCATTTTATAAAAAAATTTAAAAATTAAAACCTAGTATATGTATAATAAAATGACATATATAACAAGTAGTGATAGTGGTGCAGTGGTTAAAAACTAGCAATCTGGGGGTCTGGAGTTCGATTCCTCCTTACCACACATTTGGTTTCATTTTTTCCACAAACAAAAAAAGCTTGAAACAGGCCAGCCCAATAATAGTTAGAAAAACGGCCTATAATGACCCCCATAGGATTTATCCTCTGGGTCCGCCCCTGATTAAATCGATCCTGTACTACATCTCGAATAATGACTAAATCTCAATAGGGGTTTCCCACGACCCCTTCATTGCTCTCTTTTTCTTTCTCTAATTACTAATCTTATTTATAACAACGTTTAACAATATTTAATAAATCAAATTGATTTTCCGCAATTGAAATAACATTGCTAACTTGAAGAACACAACCATTGTAACACCCCTACTGATTCGGCTCCTAAATATCCTATAACTGTCGCACATCATAAATAAATCGCAGCGGTAAATAAAAGACTGTCGCCCTACTGGTGTCACTGTTATCACTCGCCCATACGAGTGACAACGATTTACCTGATAATCAACTTGCGAAACGTATTCCCGCAGTGACCACAAGAGATAGATAGCAGCACTTAAACAATTTAAAACAATCTAACAACAACAAATATTACAGACCGTGAGCATCTAAACCAAATACACCTCGGTTAAACAACCCGAGTCCAAAGCAACCTGAGTATCACACCGTACCAAGTCTAAACCAACCGTACAATCACAATGGTCACCTCGCTGCGACCCACCAGCTAATCACCTGAAATAAAGATGGTTTGTGGTATGGAATCAGCCCCTGCTGAGTATGTCATCACATGCCCCGTCATGCCCCCAATGACCCCCCAATTATTTGGTCGAGAGCATGAGGTTCATTACATGCAATACCGTTTTAATATTTAAAATGTAAATCAATTGACAGTAACATCCATACAATAGCACAACCATCAACACATAAAATAACACAAGTATAACCAATGTACAACAAAGCGAATCAACGAGAAAGATAAACAATTATTAATTCTCGTCCATGGTATAGAAACCAATATCGATCGCCACTGTATAATTCTCAAATGTATTATTGTTCAGTTATACCTAGTGACATTGTCTCATTAAAACGACATGTCTCTAGTTACCCATAAATTATGGCGGGTCACCCACGGCAGTAGCCACTCCAACGGTAGAGTTTCCGACCAACGAGCCATTCTAGCTCACGGGAAATTTTCTTGATACTTACGGACCCGTACGCGGACATCCTGGTATCGTGTTTGTGATCACAGCGCGCACCAAGAGCCACATCCTCTTGGCTTTACTTCCATTCTTTAGTTACATAATTTTTTTTACCATCGCATCGCTTTACCAAATTTTTCTAACACAGCAGACTAAGGTCATTAGTCCAATCCGGAGTCTGTAAACTCGGGATCCAGTGTTAGATACGAGAGCGGTGTATAGAAAGGCCAATGCTCCGTATGAAAGTCTGGGATAATATATATGTATTATTATCCTAGTGCTACAACGTTTTTCTGACGTTCCTTATTTTTCTCATAAGATAGCACCATAGCCGCTAGTTCGTTTTATATATAGGTTCATATATACGAACCAATACTGTTAACTCAACAACAGTAAATAATAAGCAGCTATAAACATACAATTCATGCATATTAATCATCACATTCAGACAAACAATCTTATCACAGATCACATAGAAGTCTGAACTGAGGAAGCCCTCAGAGACAATCAGAGACACATAACAACATACCGTTTACCCAGATGTATTACGGTGGAGTATGAACCGGCAAGTTCCTATGCTCCTTGTGTCGCCTCTAACAGTCTAAACAATACATAATGCTACTGATTAGCATACGGTATAACAACACAATCTTACGGTACTCCGTACCGTCACTTATTTACTCCCGGTTAACCCCCCGTTACTTACTGTCAATGTTTGTCGGGTTTTCGGTTAAGTCGAGATTGGGAAAAGTGTTATACTACATGCGTAGTCTTGTTTGTATATTAATACAGTTATTGTTGGATTTGTTATCGCATGTGACTTAACATTCCCTTGTATGTCGTATAGTTTGTTTCATTATTGCATGTGTGATTCTATGTCTTGCACCATGCATCTCACCTTAGTATTTATTTCCCTAAGGTTTGTTTTTTTTCTTTTTTTTTTGTTCAATGTGGTATAATTTGTTTGTAAAACAACACTTACATTATGTGAATTCTTATTATCACATGTACACTCTTAACCTTAGAACTTCATGTCTAATGTTTGTAATTCTTTTTCTCTTTATTTATTATCATTTTAATTATGACAATTTATAATTGTTGAACCTTATCACATTTTCTACACCATTACATATATTTATTTATATATGTGTGTTATGGAATTTATTTATTATATGGTAAGTCTTATAAACTATATTCATTCTTTTTAATGAGTATCTCTTATATTATAAATGTTATAATTCTTGTAACATTAAAAACCATATTATAAATTCCATTTAAAAATGTTACTATTTTCGAACAGCACCTATGTTCTTAAATATTTACGAAATCGCCACATAGTTAATGTAATGTCACTTTATAGTTATATAACATATCTTATGACATTTAAGTCATTTAAAACAATTATAACCTATAGTCATATTATGTTTGTAAAATACCAATCAACCCCTTATATTTTCGGTTTTTCAAAAACAACCACTAGACTTCTACAAATCACAAATTCTCCTCTTTATAACATATAGTTTTCTAATATCATCAAGACTATATATTATACATATGTCTTTATAAAATCTTATCCAAAATTCCAAAAATCACCAAACTATACCAAAATGTTATAAACATTATTCCTAACCTTATACTTCCTTTAAATCTCGGTTTTCACCCCTTTATTACTCATTTGTAACAATGTTATAAAATACCTTATATTATACCTATATAATTCATATGAACTCCAAATTTAACCAAATAAACTTCTAAAAATTCCTTTTAACTTAAGGATTTTACTAAACTCTATTTAGTACCCCAAGTTTCGGAAATTACAATGTAACCCCATCTTTTATAAATCTTTCACAATTTAATAAATATCTTATTATAAGATAGGATTTTTTTTTAAATTTTCTAAACTTGGTCAAAGTCTCCTATTTAGTCAACTTTGACTTCTAATACCAAATGGGAACCAATTTTTCGGTAATTACAAATAATGACCTATACTTTTCTATTTTTACAATTTTGACCCAAAACTTTATAAAATGTTATAATTTTTATTAAATTCATTTAAAAACCCTAAATTGTTCTAAATTAAGCCCACGGCTTTCTAATTTCCTAGTAATTACGAATTGGCCCCAAATTTAATTATAAGCATAAATAAAATTAAATAAGCTTATAAACTTAAATTAAAATGGCCTAATGACATGGCCTTATTACAACCTTGAACTTGCAAAATAAATTACACAATAAATGTCTCAAAATATAGCATATATTTTCGGCCTCACTTAGGTTTAATTATTTTTCCACATAATGTCATAATTTGACCATTATGTTAATTAAATCTCTTAAATGACTAGCTTAATTTATCTTAGCCATTTTTTCCATTTTTAGGTCAATATGACCTATATATGAAGTTTCACTCTCGGCCATGTATATATATATGCTTAAAAATTATAAAAATCATAAGTTTAAGGTGTTTATACCTTGATTTATCCTTGAATGGGCTCGGTCACTTGTAGGAAAATTCACCACTTGATTTAGACATGTTTAACACACAAAACAAGATATGGTTACACTCCAAACTTGAGCTTAACCATAAGGAATAATTAATGTAAGATTTAAGGCAAAAATCACCTTAAAAATGCAAGGGAAGTTCTAGGTATTTTCGACTCGACCTGAACCAAACACACACAAGGTGTTAGATCCAACATATTGACATAGGAATTAGTTAGATCTCGAAATATTACCTTGTTACTAGGTTTTACCTTGGAAAAATGGCTTAAAAGAGAGTATTTCTCTTGGATCTTGGTCACCCTTGCTCCAAATGACTCACCAACAGATTCTACACGAAATGGAGGAGAAGATGAAGCTATGACCAAAATTTCACACCAAACAAGCCAAACTCGAAAGGAATCAAAAGTTATGAGCTTAAAGCTCATTTTTACCTTAAAATGTAGATTTGGACAACCTTGGTCCCTCAATTGGTCTCAACCGATTTTAGCTCTTGTTCTAAGCTTAGAATACTGAGAATAAGTCATAGGAATTGATGAGCCACGAAATTTAGGTCTTGGTAGTGAAGAGATGAAGAAAAAGGGCTAAAAATGACATAAAATGACATTAAAACACTTACCTTAAGGACTTAAGAGCTAAATCTGCCTTCCATGTTCAAGAACAAGCTTTGAGATCTTGAGAGGAAGGGGGAGCTCGGCTGGGATGGTGAGGATCAGACAAGGAAGAAAGGAGAAGGTGAGAATGATTGGTAATAATGTATAAAGTTACTTTATTTTGAATAAGTCATGTATTAGGTAGTATTTGTCTCCAAAATAATTGTGTGCTGTCTCCTCCCTTATTGCAGCCGGCCACCATGAGGTTAAATGGGTCATTTTAATGCCCATTGACCATACTTGGTCAATTTGACTCCTGTGGGCCCCACTTCGGGGTTTTATTAATATTTTAATATTAAATTTGTAAAAATCTGTAAAATTTGGAATTAAATTCCTAATATGATATAACATGATAAAATATCATATTTAAGGATAATTATAATTTTTAAGCCCATTAAAAGTCAATTTAAAAGGCAATCTCACAAAAACGTGCTTTAAGGTGTTTTAGTGCACGTTTTGTGTCACAGGGTGCTCCTGAGCTTAGTTCTCCTTGAGAACGGTTTTGTTGTGTTCCTTACTTCATTATAATACTTAGGAATCCACTTTGAATCTTATTTGAGGTCATACAATCTTTGTGGTATCTTAAAGCGCATTTTTGGCTTTACCGATCTTAAGGCGTGTTTTGCCTTGTTGAGATCTTTTAGATTGTTCCCAAATAATATTTAGGTGTTTATTAATCATTTAGATCATTAATAGATCATTTAATTAATTTTAAAGGTTAGGGGTATTTCAACCATAATATCATTAATAAATCAGCTACGCAATGGTTGTATGATTGTATCAATAAACTAAGGCAACCAATAGATCAAAACCCACTACACAAATGGTTGTATTTATATTCCTCTTTTTATATACTATATTTGTATAAACCCAGGGGAAGAGCCAGAAATAAAAATTGAGGGGCATACATAAAATTACAAATAATTAGGGGAGATTTTTATAAAAATTTATTTATAAATTTTTTTAGCACTATATTTTTGTACAATTTAGCAAAATTAAGGGTCCTTTGCTTCCTCTATCCCCATTGGCTCCGCCATTGTGTAAACCAAATGTTAATCTCCCCCAAGTGTAGTCATCTACAATGGCTACATATGCCTAGAGACAACATTAGATAAAGAGATATGTGTATAATTTCAATGTCGCACAACTATTGAGCTTTATAGGCCTCTAGATTTAGCTCTACAAAGTCTTCGATGTATGCTACAAATTGAACGCAAACAAAAAACACAAAGAGCAACAATAAAGTGATGGCCAATCATGATAAAACCAAAAATATGAACACAAAGCCTTTCTTAAGATACGGTCAACTGAAATAAATAAAACAAACTACGGTAGAGTGATGGTCAATCAATGATAAAACCAAAAGTGTTGGAGTATGAAGGTGTTGCTGAGATAGTCAATCAGATCAAAGGAGTCAATCACACTACTCAAAACAAGACAGAGTCTGTCAACCTCGAAAGAGCGAGAGAGTCCATCTATATGAATTCATCAATCAGCTATGCAATTCAAGGAGCAACGTCCACTAAACCATAATAGCCATCAACTATCATCCTTGGCCGAAATTCATGCAAAAAGTGAGAAAAATCCAAAGCCTTGACTTTCTGATAATTCGAGGAGTCTGTCGGTCAGTTGCGAAAATTAAGGAGCAAGTACAGCAACTACATTGGCTTACAACGGTCATCAACGTTCAGACTTGGACCTAAATTCTCTCAACATGGCACTAATCAGAAGACTTGGCTCCAGCTTCCGAAATATGGCTCCAGCTTCCGAAATTCAAGGAAAGAGTCGTTGGTTCCTGAAATTTCGGAACTGACAGAGTCAGTCTACTACATCAGACGTGAAAGTCATAATTGAACGTTGCCAAGTCATCCAATGGATTGGTAATTGTCCGAAAATTAAGGGTCAAGGCTTAGCAACGTTCACAAAGAAGTTAGGACCGGATTTTAAGCAACTACAAGTAACTACCATGTTCAGATGGCTAAAATTTCGGAAGCAGACTCCCTCAACGGCTCCTATATATGAGAGTTGTCATTTCATTTCTCATTGCAGCTTTCTAGAGAGAATCATTCATAGCATTTGTTTAGAGAAAGCTTTGCCTATTTTAGAGAGAGGGAGAAAGAAAAAGAGAGAGAGAAGTACTAGATTCGTTTGTGCATATCGATAGAGTCTTTCTAGGTAGGACCTAGTTTTCACTACACTTATCATTGAGCTGATCAGAGATTGTATTTGGTGAGTGAGTGAAAACCACGAAGTAGATCTCATCTACTGAGTGGGCATTATAAGTTGTTTTGTTTTGACCAGGAAATAAAATAACTTATATTGTGTATCCTGCTGAGTTCGACAGAGTCCTTCACCTTTCGAGTGTTAATCCATTTAGCACCGCTAAGTCTATCGTACTTTACTACCTTGAGCAACTGCTTCCGCGCACTTAGTTCGACTAAGTGTTTCTACGTCTCAAGTGTTCTCACATACGTTCGATTGAGTGCCTCTACATCACAGAGTGTTTCTTACCCTTAAAGACCGATTGAGTCAAACCAACTCTTAGACTCACACCTTGGGTTGGTTTGAGTCAGCCACCTGATCCTACAAAAAGAATGAATTTTAAACCAAATAATAAGATGTATCAATCTAATGGAGTTACAGAATACTAAAAGGACAAACTTCACATGAAATACCCCAAACCTTAATATATTGTTTAAACATTTAAATATGGTGTATTAAGACTAAAAAGAGTCTTAGAAACATTAGTAGACAAATTTGAACAAAAGGAAACACAAAATGTGCTTTAAAGTCAATAAGAGCCAAAATGTGCTCTAAGCTTGGGATAAACTTGGTTAAGACCTAATGAACTTACCAAGACCTCATTTATACACTAATGAACATATTAAATCAATTACCAAAGAAAACCAAGCTTGAAAACAAGTTTAAACACAAAATGTGCTTTAAGGAGTCTTAAAGCACATTTTTGAAAAATTGTCTTGTAAATGAGTTTTGAATGGCTAGATGTCCATCATTACTCTTAAATATATATGTGTACTATATAATATCACATTTGGGTGTCTATATTAGTGGGAAATCAAAAATTTCACTTCAATGTGCCTTGTTTTATGAATAGTAACTTTTATAAGCTATTTTGTAACATATGTTTGTATAAGTATTTAAATTGACAAACAAAGACTAAATTACCCTCCTACTACTATTTGGGGCCGGTTTTAAAGGTTGGTGACACACCACCTTTGTTAGCTTGTTAACAAAATAAGTAAACTACTTAAGTACCCTTTTTACTTTATAAGTATAAATATCTTCATAAAGCAAATTCTATCCCATTCTCTCATTTCTTTCCTTGCTCACACGGTTTCCCACCTCTCTTCTTCCTTTCTTCTTTGTTCTCTCACGATAGAACCACCACCACCATTAAAACACAAGCTTTGATCTCTTGTAAAACCTTGCTCACTTGTCCAAATCAAAAACAAACACCACCAATCTCTTCCTCTCCTCAAGCTCTTCATTTCTATCTTCTCCAAACTTCAAGACAACCATTTCGGTGCCATGGAGTTTCTCCATTGAAGGAGCTTGAGCTTGTTTGACTACATATTATTACTCTCCTTGGATTCTAGGTAAGGAATCTCAAATAAAAACTTCCTTTCCTCCTTGTTTTTGTCATGTCCGAAAAATATGTATTGAAGGAGCCTTTTATGTGACTTTGTTCTAGCTTCATTCCAACTCTTCATGGACTAGGTGGAGTCCTCTCTTGCTAGATATTCAAACTCTCTTCAAAGAGCAAGGTAAAACAACTACATTAATGTTTTTGAAACAATGTAAAACTAGGGTTTACAATGAGATGGAGCTTATAGCTTGAATACTCATTTCAATGTTTGTATGTTGTTTAGAGCTTGTCAAAGAATCAAGTACTCTATTGGTTTTCTAAAGGAAACAAGAAAGAAGTTATTTTGCAAAAGAGGTAAATCTACTAACTTAATGTTATTTTAATGCCTTAGGAGAAATGAGCTTATAAATGCTTATTAAAACTACCTAAAGAGCCAATGGGAATGACTTAGTAAAATGTTCTCAAGAGCTTAGTAAAAGGCATATGTGTTGTTGGGTGTATTTGCAGGTTAAAGGCAAATATATTGTGGAAATTCAGTGTTTATGATTTGTGCATTTTAAGGGCCTAAGAGCCATGTCATTTAAGGGCCTAAGTGCCATGCAATTTAAATTGTGCACCATATATTGATGTAGTGCCTTGTGAGTGAAGTTTGTGTATAATAAGTGCTTGATGGATTTTTAGTGTTCTTGGTTGTTTGTTGGTAAAAACAATGTGTTTTGGGTTAGTAATGTTCTAGGAGAACCTATGTCAAAATTTGGGTAACAAATGTGAAGTTCTAAGTGTTAAAATGAGTTAGATAAGTAAGGAGTATTTAAAATGGTTAAGTGTTGTTCTTGTGCAAGAGACATGCATTAAGGTGATTTAGGATGTAATAAGGGCTTAGGCATGGGCTTGAGATTTTAGTATGTACCAAAGTCATTTTGGGACTTAGTAAAGACTTAGGCAAACTTTGGTAAACTAAGGAGAATGTATGAACTTGAGAAAGGGATTTGAAGTAATGAAATAAGGAGTTAGTAGTGAGAGATGATGCTTGGGAGATGATGTTAAAACAAAGAGAAAGCATTTTGGGATAGTAGTTACCATAGGTGAGAAACACCATCTAGGGAACCTAGTATGAAATAACATAAGTGTTAAGGAATTTTTACAAGGAAATAAGTAAAGGCTTAAGGAGTTAGAAAATGAGTTTCATGGATGTTGTATGTGGATATAAAGTTACCAAATGTTGCTAGGAAGCATTAAGAGGCCTTAGGAGAAGTTTGGTAAAAATTGGCAAAGTTTGGGTAAGCTTAGGAGGCGACCGACCCAGGGGCCGACCCAGTTTTTGGGTCGGTCGAGCCTCTGTAAAATGTTGGGAAAATGTTCGGTGATGGTCCGACCCAAAAGGGTGGGTCGGACATGGGTCGGTCGGTCAAGTTTCAAAGGAGGGAAAATGTTCGCACATGGACCGACCCAGAATGGTGGGTCGGACGTGGGTCGGACGGGCATGATTTTGAGGAAGTAAAAGGGTTCTGTAATGGACCGACCCAGAAGGTTGGGTCGGACATGGGTCGGTCAAGGTAAAGTTTTTCAGACCCGAAGACCACTGGGAGGGTCCGACCCAGTTGTGGGTCGGACGGTGGGTCGGTCGGACCAAAACTTGTAAAAAAAAAAAACAGAAAAGAATGTGACTTATGTAGTTAACCCTAGGGTGTATAATGAAGGTAACCTAGGGTAAGGTAGGCATTAAAACATGTCATACAATCATGTTAAATACTTAGTAAGCTTTGAGTTAAATAAATAATTAACCGACATTACTAATGTGTTTAGGATTCTCGCAAGGTGGAAATCAGTCGAGGCAAGGACCAAGGTATGGTTTTCTTGCAGTCTGTTGTCTAGCGGTTTACACCGGTTTGTGTGTTGTGTGTTTTCCTGTGTGTTTACAACGTTATAAGATTTAAACATGTAATGAGTTTACAGTTGTTTATACTATTGTTATGTGTTGTTGTGACTCACTTTCCCTTGTGTGTGTGTCTAACAAGTCTTACCAACTATTATGTGTTGGTCGTAAGTTCCACTATGAACTTCTAACAAGTGTTAACTGGGAAGTGAGGAATCCGGTTGTCCGGTCATGCATGTAAGTTAAGAGTAGATATCTGAATCAGATTCGACTCTTATGTTGTTAAGATTGTTCACCTTAATTTGGCGTTCGATCTCCCGCTAGCTTCCTCCAAAGCTTACCTATTCTGACTTATGATCGGTTTAGTGGGAACCTGTGTTTGTGTGGTGTGTTCGGGTCACTAAATCCGAACCATCTGTTACTTAAGTTACTCGTTCGTCTAACAGAACGGTAATGAGTGTGTTTAACGAGCTTGACATGAGAGTGAATCACTCTCTAGGCTCTTATGTTATTTGACCCTTGTGGTTTGTTATCGTGGAGTGAAAATCCACTGTGTATGTGTTGTTGAGCTATGCACTATTGATGCCATGCTCCATGTTATGTTATGCTATGTATATAATTGAATGCCATGTTATAATGACAAGTAGCTGCGCGTATCCCGGTAGCCGATGGGCTGCGCGTTAGCCATACCAGCCAAGGGTTGCTGACCCCCTCGGGGGATCCATATTTCTTATACTGCAGGATGAGGATCGAAGAAGCGGAGTGGCTTTAGATCCTAGGGTGCAGGTTTACTTTTGTATACTTTTGGGATGTTGGCCCGGGATGCGCCTGTGCTCCCGTGGCGTTGTTGGATTTGGTTGTGACAGTTTACAGTGATGTTTAACAGTGATGGTTGTATATGTAAACACTCGGTATTGTATATGATGTAATTATGGTTTAGTTTATTTGCTCGGGAGTCTGATCATCAGACCGGTACAAGTGTATTGTTCTGCCTTGTCAACCACGTGGGTGGTTGGCGGCGTTGTAGCACCGAAGCGATAGTTACTGTTTAGTTGTTTTATCCCGCTGCGATTTCATGTAGTATCATGTGCGTATTCGGGGTGTTACAAAAAGTGGTATCAGAGCGAAGTATCGCTCTGATGACTAGAATACCGAGCTTAGGAATATACCGAGTTAGGAAACCTAACTACAGTTATCTAAGTGACCAGTTATGGGAAGGTTAACCACTAACCAAGTGTGGAAATACCTTATTGTCGGGAAGCGTTATGATCGTTGGACCGATAAGTGTGTAAGCATATTGCTAATAAATATTCATGTGAATACAGATGTCAGGTAGACCACGCGGTAGAGGCCGCGGAAGTGGTACTAGTACTGGGGGTGACCAGGGCGAGAACACTACGGCTCAGGTTATGGCTGAGGCTGTAGCAGCCGCTGTGGCCCAGATGGTACCCCAGCTTGTAGCTGCGATCCAGCAGGGGCAGATGCCCGGAGTTCAGCCACCGCCACCACCGCCACGAGAGACCAATTGGGTCAAGGCGCTGGCTGATCTGAGACCGCCATCATTTCATGGGGAGACCGATCCCCGTAAGCTAGAGGCGTACATCTCCGAGTTGGAGACCGCCTACGAGACTTTGGCCGTACCTGCTGAGGCTAAGGTCCGACTTGCCGCCTACTACTTGAAGGGGTCGGCACAGAGTTGGTGGAAACTGGTGAGGGAGGACAGGATGACTGATCCTGAGTTTGGATGGAGGGAGTACACGGCTCTGCTGCGAGCCAAGTATTACCCGGTGCATGTGCAGGAGGCCAAGCGCCTCGAGCTGGATAGTCTGAGGCAGGGGGACAAGGTGTCGGTTGATGAGTACTACACTGCCTTCACCGGCCTTGTCCACCTGTTACCGGACCTGGGTTACTCGAACCGGGTACTGGTAAACCGTTTCTACAACGGTCTCAGCCACCGTCTTCGCTATGGGATGGGGCCAGCTGAGTATACTACCTTGCAGGTAATTTAAGTAAAGAGTGATGTGAATATGTGTAGTTTACAAGTGAGTATTAATGTGAGTTTGTGAGTATGTAATGCGGGGCATGACTGACCATCCTAAATTCAGGAGTGCTATCATGCCGCTGCTAAGGTAGAGATTACCGTCCGTCTGAGGGACGAGGAGAATGCGCACAAGCGCAAGGCCACGAGCGAGGGCCAGAGTTCGCAGGGGTACGGGGGAGGAAAGAAGAAGAAGAAATCCTATCCCCAGCCCCAGAAGAGTCAGCACCAGGGTGACAAGGGCCAAGCCCAAACCACCACCGCTGAGGAGCCACTGAAGCTCACATATGCTTATGCGGCGAAGCCCCTACGCTCTTACCCACCAAAGGGTAATTGTTTAATCATGTGTAATAAGTTGATGTGTATGTTGATAAGTTGTGAAATAAGTACTGAGTGTGTATTGTGTTAGCAGCTAGCACGGGCTCTGGACCGGAGCGCCACTATTACTGTAAGTGGTGCAATGGAGACCACCCCGGCAAGGACTGCAAGGGAAATGAGGTGCAGTGTCGATACTGCGAGAAGTGGGGCCACCGTGACCATGAGTGTTACCGGAACCCCAACAGCAGAGTCAACAAGCCCAAGGGGCAGTGGAAGGGTAAGGCCACAGCAGCTACTGATGGCCCGAAGACGGCTAACCAGCCACCCACCGATCAGAGGCATACTGATTCCCAGAAGGGGAAAGGGTCGGGACCTAGCAAGGCCACCCTGAATGTGGTGGACCGGTCTGAGGCGCCAGGGCCCTCTTCTAGACCAGGTACCGCCTAAACTGTTGAATGTAATAAGTGGTTGCATACCGCATTTCATGCTTATGTGTGTTAGTGAGTTCAAATGTGTTATCATGTGAGTAGGGAGTTAAAGTATAGTGTGAAAGACACCTAATTAGCTAATTCTAAACTGGAAGGAACCTTCAATATATGTTATCCAATCCCACCCACACCAAACCCTGAAGAGACCACCATCAGCATCACCGACTTTCCAATGGAGCAATGTCAGGTTATCCAGCCAGGTATGATACTCTTAAGTGGATACCTGACACCGGAAGCACAAGTCCATATCATCAGACGATGCGACGAACTTGGAGCTAAACCTGGAGGTTTCTACACACCTGAATATCCGAACGGATCAAGAATGCAATTGAAGATGATGTGCATGGGTAAGGACTGGAACCCTTACACCAAGTCATATCAAGAAGTGCGAGCCGAAGATGGAGCAACGGTACCAAGTATACCTGAGGAGTTCCGTGCGGTCGTAAATCACGCCGTGGGAATTGCTCAACGAGTTGAAACGGATTCAATTCCAAGTGTGGAAGCAGATTTATGTATTGTGAACTTCTACCAGAAAGGTGGACGGTTAGGATTACACCAAGATAAGGACGAGTCACCCGAGTCTCTAAGTAAGGGAGTACCCGTGGTGTCTTGGTCCATTGGTGATACCGCAGTGTTTGTGTATGGCGAGCAGAAGCGTGCTGATCTCGCAAGGAAGTTAATGTTGAAGTCAGGAGACGTATTAATCATGGGTGGGCAGTCAAGGATGCTATATCATGGCATCAGGAAGATCAAACTGAATACCGCACCGTCGGCAGTGATCAATGCCACACACATGAAACCCGGACGTTTGAATTTGACCTTCAGGCAATTCTAAACC